>ML809592.1:0-49918 GCA_009831015.1 Picea engelmannii | reverse complement strand
CACATATACGCTCCCTAACTGCTTTGCAAGATGCGTATACGCTTGATGCTCCACTACAGATCGCGTATATCGAGATTTGTGCCAAAAAATACAAAATGAGGTTGGGTTTCCATTTCACGACAGAAGATCTATGATCTTTGGCCTTCAATATACTAGAAACGTTCCAACTTGTCCCTTCAGTTGCATTCTGGAGGCTATAACAACACAATTTTGAGCTATGGAAAAAGAGAGAGAAAGCATTCAACTTTGAGAGAAAAATTACTTTGGAGAAATTGCTTCTTATTGAGTCTGCATCCCTTTGCCCCTCAAGTCTAAACACAGTATTCAACCCCCAAGCTCTTCCCTTGTTGTCAAGAGGATCTCATTCTCCCTTTTCTATGAGCTTACCTTTGGTGGAGGATTGAAGTGGTGGAGATCCAGTTGGAAGGAACTTTGTTTCTTGGTTTTGAACTGTGCCGACATGGAAGTCTGTAATGTTGATACTTTTGTTGATCAATTATTAATAGAAATACTCCTTTCCCGTGCTATTGATATCTTGCAAATATATGATTATTATCCATGGGCATGTTTGTAATGTTTATTAATGGATTATGTTATATGATGTGCTAACCCATTTTATATATTGTCACTATATACTTGCATCGCTTGTTTGTTGAGAACTTCTTGCAGGCGTAAAGCTTTGGGTCAAAGTGCTCAACGGTGGAATGATATCAAACGATTTGATCGAGGTAAGCTTCTTCTTTGTATTGCACATTAGTTTATATAGCGCATGTTGGAATTGAATTGATTTCTGCAGTCATACCTATTTGTTTTGGTTTACCCTTGGCCATAGAGAGTTTTTCCCTTGTAACAGAATTGGTGACCATACTGGGGAGAGATATTCCTTCTAAGGGTTGAAGCATTTTTCCTTCTTACGTTTCTCTTTTGCCTTTGTATTCATTGTTGTATCACAGTTGGACAGAGTCTGTTCACTCTGGGTCTAAGTTTTCAGCCATTTAACCTTGCCTAGCATTGTTTTAAAAGATATACACCCTTTTTTCCCTGACAGCAGCGTGTATATGCTTGTTGCCCCAATAGAAGAAGCATATATACTCCCTTTACACTTGAACATGAGCATATATCACTTCCCCCTTTCTTGTTTGCTTGGTTTAGTGACTGTTGGGTAGGTTTTGAGGATCACTGAGCCTTCTTGGGTCTCTGTGGTACCTGTTGAGATTATCTGGGATGATAGGAAACTTTTTTGGAGTTGAATTTTTGGGCGACATCTTTTTGTTTGTTTTCCATTTTTGACTTGTCCTTGGTAGTTGGGTTGTCTTCTTAGCTGCTTCGTATTATGCTCGAGTGATTTATTTTATACACAATAGAAGTTATATATCAAGTCGCTTATCAGTCCATGCATTTTATTTTTTAAATACATTGAGAATACAAAAAAATAGGAATTTTGCATTGGTTGGTAATTTTGTCTTTGAAACTTTATCATTAGCTTGGCACATTTAGCGAAAGAATTCATTTTATTTCTAAGTTGTGGAATTAAAATTGAAGATTGCACTATTTTTATTCAGCATATCATTCACTGAAAAGTTAAAGTTAGGCTTTGCATTATATCTATTTTTATTCTTATGCAGAGTCATAACACCATAAGTTTCATTTCATACCTCTTTGAGTAATCACAGCTAATAAAATTTACGCTTTAAACTAAAATTGATTAGTCACTATTTTATTTTTTAGGGTGCACAAACTAGCCTAGGATTTAGTGTCTTGGAATAGGATTTTGTGAGTAAACTTCTCTAAGGATATTAAATCAACACATGTGTCTGAGACAGGGAGTTGAGAAATCCATTGTATAATTGGTAATATCAAGAGGCTCTGCTCACACCAGAGTTAAGCACGAGGTCGCATGAAGTTTTTTGAAGGGATAACCCCTGGATACTCACCTAGCTTAAGAGATATTTCTGTGGATTTATTCATATTTGGGAATCTTGCTAGTATCCATACCTCTGTAAGAGGCGGTACTTTCAATTTTTTGGGCTTTGCTACCCTGCCTATATGGTAATCCAGACTCACGACTGTTATCCTATGCATCTGTTATATAGTGGTTGATTCGTTGCTTGAATTAGGTTTCTCATAGGTTATTTGCAAGGGTTATTCTTCTTGTATCCTGACTCAGATAGGGGTCATACAACACACAACCTTTTTGGAGGATCACCTCTCCTGGGGGATCTGACCGATTGGTTGTTAAGCCTACGAGGGCCCTTATAACTAATTATGTTACCTCTAAACTTTAGCAGGGAGTCTCAAGTCCCTCTTGGATGAGACATACCTTCTTTAGCGAGGGAGGCCACTCAACCACTTTAGCTCATTTGCATGCATATTGGCCATTTGACTTTTGGGATGCTCTTTGAATATTAGTTGACCATAGGATTTTGTGTTGAGTCTTTGTTATCATGGATAGTGGAGTTTCTTTTGCTCCCTCATTTACTACTACCCACCCCATGATTCCTACTCATTTCATGGGGACGGGCCCTTCCTCTTTTTATAATGGTATGCAGAATTATGGTACTCAGTCAATGCCTTAGTCTCTAATCATTTTTCTCATGGTATGTCTGATATGTCTTTGCACTTACCATCCTCTGTCTTGCCTCCTTATGCTAATACAAGTTTTGGCTCTGGGGGCATGATGCCTCCTTCTTATCCCTCTCTGTTTGGTGGGATTCATATCCTTCAAACACCTATTATAGTAGGAGGTTGGAATCTTCCTTTCTACAAATCCACTATGCGAGAAGTAAGTGCCCAACTATGCAATCATTCTACTTATTACACTCCATTCACCTATCCTTCTTCCGCCATGTATGTTCCTACGAACACTTTTCCCATGGTTGACCTCCATCTGTCCTCTGGTGTTTCATCTGGGGAAAGTTATTTTTGTAGTATGGGAAACCCCCCTCATGAAGTTCCTCTGTCTAGGGGCAACATATATCCTCACATGAGTAACCCTTTTCATGTCGCTTTCTCTTTGCAAGCAGCTTCCACGGTGTTGATGCTCGTACAACCCTTTACAAATCAGTATGGAGGAGGATACTATCGTGCTGGACAGGGACAGGGTGTAAACCAGGATCCTTCCTAGCCTACAATTTCTCAGAACCAATCTGTCCTTGGACCTTGGACTCAAATTCCGCAAGTCTAATCACTGTGTTTCATACTACCATTATATCACCAATCATTGCTAGTCATATTGGATGTTGGTCGACAACCTCTGCAAGTCATGTTGAAAACCTACAACCAGCCGCTACAAGTCATGCTAGGGGCACAAGTACAGTCACTATTTGTCATACTGGTGTTATATCACCAACCTATGCTACTCATGTTGGATATTGGTCGACAACCTCTGCGAGTCATGTTGAAAACCTGCAACCAGCTGCTGCAAGTCATGCTGGGGGCATAAGTCTATTCACTGCTTGTCATACTGGCGTTATATCACCAACCTCTGCTAGTCATGTTGGAGATTGGTCCAAAACCTCTGTGAGTTGTGTTGAAGACCATCCATGTTGGGGGCACATGTCTGGTCACTGCTAGTCACGTTGCACATCCATCACGAACCTCTGCTAGTCATGTTGGGGATTCATCACCAGCCTCTACTATTCATGTTGGGGATTCGTCACCAACCTCTTCTAGTCATGTTGGATATTTTCTACTAGTCTCTTCAATTCATGCTGAGAGCATGTCACTATCCACTACAAGTCATGTTGGGGGCATTCATATGATTGAGAAGCCTGGACATCTCAGTCGTAAGCCTAGATTCCTTTGTAGGACTTGTGAAGGAAGTCACCTTACTCATTTGTGTCCTTTTATTTTTGGTATACCAGAAGCATGGGGATCACCTAAGGGCCCTTAAGGTTCTAAGGCATCTATGGTTTCACAACACTTTATTGCTTCCTTGGTTGAAACAACAGTCATGCCGATCTAATATTCGACTGACACCCCTTTTCCTTTAGAGGTTGATGTGTCTCTTTGCCTTGTTGTCTAACATCTAGTTCAACCTGTGATCATGTCTTTGTAATATTCAACCGACACCTCTCCTATGTTCGGGGGTGATACACCTCTTGACCTTGTTGTCTCGCATCTTGATCAACCCATGGTCATCTCGATGCAATCTTCGACAGACAAAACTCCTATTTTTGGGGGTGATGCACCTCTTGACCTTATTGTCTTGCATCCTATTCAACCAATGGTTGAGGAAGTGGTCATATCGATACAATATTTAATCAACCCCACTCTTCTCTTGGAGAGTGACAAGTCTAAGGAAGTGATCATGCCAATGCAATTTTGGTCTATCCCACTCTTATGGTCCTAGTTCTATACCTTCTATGCCATGTCCTTATCATTTCTAGCACTTCACCTTATCAACAAGAGAGACATTTACTCTTCCCGAGTTCTCTCCCTCCATGTCCTGACGAGGTTTCCTTTGATTGGGATGGTCTTGTGGGGCATCCAATGCCCCCACCTATGTCTTTTCTAGGAAGAGACATTATCTGATATAACACAGAGACAATAAAATCCATTAACACTTTTCCCTCCTCGACTTGGATAGCTTTGGGTCTTCTCGAGCTTGTGTCGGTTCTTCGTAAGATACCGACATTCCACGGAAGGTTCGTATGGGAGCCTTGGCCTCCCCCATGGCTTTCCTCCTAGAATATTCCATAACAAGTCTTAGTTAAGCTCTTTTCCCACTCGTTACTAAAAATTGAAAATATCATCAAGTGATTTGTCCCTTTCACACTCGTTAAAATTGGATTTGAAAGATCATGAGTTTTAGTTAATGTCTTTTCCGACTCACTATCAAAAATGGAAAAGATCGCCAAGTGAACTTGTCTTTTTCACACTCATAAATTGGATTTGAAAAGACATCTATTTGGCACAAGTTTACCCCTTTTTCACCCCAAGTAGACTAAAATATATAAAAAAGGACATTTTTTGGCGTTAAATTGTGATTGCATCTCATGCATGTTGGGTATGTGTTATATTCTTTGCACGTGTGTGTGTGGGTGCGTCAGATATGACAACAGTGTCTAACGATCCTTTGCACTAGTGATATGCCATGTGCACTGGGATATTTCCTAGGGGGTTCCCAGGGGGTTGCAGGTATGCTCCCCCTGGTTATGTGCAACATTTGGCAATGGGCGGTAGCCCGGGGCAGTGCCCCATTTTTTTTTTTTTGGGCAGTTTTTTCTATTTTTAGTGGTTTTGTAAATTAATTCCGGATTAAGGGATTGGGGTTTTGGTATCTACGAAATACATAAAAACATTGTATATATTGTATGGTGAATGGTGAAATTCGAGATAATGAATATAAGAAAGGTTTTCCCGTTTGAGGGTTTCTAGTATAAAATCTCTGTGTACTCTGTGTATGAGCCATTGATTAATTTTTGTCTTGCTTAAGAATCTATATAAATTTCTTTACTTCACAGGTTTAAAACTTACATGTGGTATCAGAGTTCATTTTTGGCTTCAGAGGGATGCCTTTGTTGTTGGGGGTTTGGCTCGGTCTTGATAGATCAAGTTTATCTTGGGTTTGTGATAAACCTGGGTTTAGTGGGAGCTTTTGTAGTGGAGATTCGAGTATAGAAATAGGAATGGCGAGCTCATCTAGAATCGAGATAGAGAAGTTCAACGGTAAAAACTTTGATCTATGGAAGCTCAAGATGGAGGACCTTCCTGTAGACAAAGACCAATGGATCGTTGTGGATCCCAGTACAAAGCCTACTCGTATACCATCTACTAGCACACAGGCTACTGGTACACAACCTACTAGAACACAAACTACTAGTACACCATTTACCGGTATGTCGAAGGAAGATTGGGAGAAGTTGGATAGAAGAGCAAGGAGTACTATTCAACTATGCCTAGCAGATTCGGTGTTGTTGAATGTCTCAGGAGAATCTACAACCAAGGAACTATTGGATAAATTAGGGAATTTTTATCAATCAAAGTCCATGGTAAACAAGTTGTTTCTTCAAAAGAAGTCGTACCATCTTAGGATAGAAGAAGGAGATTCTGTGACAAAACATCTAAATCCCTTTAATACTCTAGTAAGTCAACTTGGATCTGTTAATATTATGATTACAGAAGAAGATAAGTGTATTACTTTGTTATGTTCTTTTCCAGACTCTTGGGATAATCTGGTTGTAGCAATAGGTAGTACCACTCAATCTACATTGAAGTATGAGGGTGTAGTTGCATCCTTGTTATCTGAAGAGATGAGGTGAAAAATCATGGATGGTCACAACACAAATGCTTTATTTGTAAGAGGGCGTACCCAAGACAAGAACCCCGGTAAGCCTTCGGGGTGGAGATCTAAATCTACAAGTAGATCTAAGTCTCTAGGAAAATCTTTGAGGAAATGTTGGAAGTGTGGTAAAACAGGGGATTATAAGAAAGATTGCAAGTCTAAGAAGGTTGAAAAACCAAAGGGATCTGATAGTACCTCTTCCATAGAGGTGAAAACCTCCACTGAAGAAGGAGGTGATGTTTACCTAGAATCTACAAGTACACATGCAGACCATGATGTCTGGTTGATTGACTCAGGTGCATCATACCATATGACTCCTCATAGGGAGTGGTTCTCTGAATATGAAAAATATGATGGTGGTGATGTATTCCTAGGAGATGAATCGACAACAAAAATCTTAGGACGTGGAAGGGTTAAGTTGCTGCCAAATGATGGAAGGATTAGAACTCTCTCTGGGGTTCTACACATTCTAAAACTAGCCAGGAGCCTAATATTTGTAAGCAAGTTGGGTGATGAAGGAGTGAAAACTGTATTTGAAAAGAACACTTGCAATATGGTACGAGGAGCAATGGTGTTGATGAGGGGAGTTCATTGTGGAACTCTATACAAGTTGTTGTGAAGCACTTATACTAATGGGTGTAACAGTTCTGTTGTCCCTGAGAAGAGAAATGAAGGAGACAAGACCAATACTATCCCAAAAAAGAAGACCATGTTGTGGAATCAAAGACTGAGGCATATTGGAGAAAAGGGCCTTCCAACACTACACGGTAAAGGTATGGTTGAAGGTATGTCTAATTGCACTCTGGATTTTGATTTCTATGAAAATTGCATATATGGTAAACATAATCGAGTAAGATTCCCATCTGGTGCTACAAGAGAAAAGGGGATCTTAGAGTTGATACACAGTGATGTGTTTGGACTTTTTCCTATTCAATCCCTGGGTATATCTATGTATTATGTTTCATTCATAGATGATTTTTCAAGAAACACATGGATTTATTTTTTTAGAAAGAAATCTGAGGTATTTGAGAAATTTAAAGAGTTTAAGGCTTTGGTAGAAAATCAGTCAGAGAAGAAAATAAAGGTATTGAGAACAGATAATGGTGGATAATTCTGCAGAAATGAATTCAAAGAATTATGTAAAAAGTGTGGTATAGAAAGGAAGAAGACTGCTCCATACACTCCTCAGCATAATGGAGTTGTAGAAAGGATGAAAAGGACATTGATGGAAAAATCAAGGAGCATGCTCAACGGTGTCGGGTTAGGACAAGAATTCTAGGCAGAGGTAGTGGGTACAACGTGTTACCTAGTCAATCAATCACCTTCATCAACATTGGATGATAAAACTCCACATGAGGTATGGTCTGGAAATAAACCCTCTCTTCAACATATTAGAGTGTTTGGTTGTGATGCTTATGTACATGTTCCAAAGGAAAATAGGAGTAATCTAGATAATAAAGATGAAAAGTGTATCTTTATTGGTTATAAAGATGGTGTGAAAGGTTATAAGATTTGGAACCCAGAAACCAAGAAAACTATTTACAGTCGAGCTGTTGTATTCAGAGAGGTAAAATATGTTTCCAAATAGGAATTCCCACCAACGCAAGATGAACCTAAGGAAATAGAGCTTGAGTTGGATGATGCAAAATCTGAATCATCTGAAGAAGAGGAAGAAAAAGAAGAAGAAGAACAACCTCATACCCTAGTATTGAGGAGATCAGTGAGAGATAGAAGGCAACCAGAAAGGAATAGTCCACCTGATGTTTGTTCCAGTTTTTCTTTATCTATTACTGATGATGATCCCGAAACTATCAGGGAAGTAGTGAATTTAAAGGATAGTAAACTCTGGAAGAAGGCCATGTTTGAAGAAATGGATTCCTTGGATAAGAATGAGGCATGAGATATAGTTGAGCTGCCAGATGGAAGAAAATCGGTTGCTAGAAAATGGTTGTTCAAGAAGAAGTTTAATGCACAAGGTAAAGTGGAGAAATACAAAGCTTGGTTAGTAGCAAAAGGATATTCCCAGGTAGAGGGAATTGACTTTGGTGAGATTTGTTCTCCTGTTGCTAAGTTAACTTCTATTATATTTCTTTTATCTATTATTGTTTCTTTTTATCTTGAAGTGGAATAGATGAATGTGAAGACAACATTCCTACATGGGTATCTGGAAGAAGAAATCTACATGAAGTAGCCAGAAGGCTTCGTAGTGAAGGGAAAGAAAGAGCTGGTCTGTAAGCTAAATAAGTCACTATATGGCCTGAAGCAATAACCTAGGATGTGGTACCAAAAGTTTCACACATACATCCTTGGATTGGGATTTGTAAGAAGTAGGGATGATCATTGTGTATATTCAAAGCAGGGTGGTAATCACTTCATTTATCTAGTGTTGTATGTTGATGACATGTTTTTGGTAGGAAATAACATGGATGTTATCAAGGAGGTGAAATATCATCTATCCTCCAAATTTGACATGAAGGATATCGGTGCTGCTAACTTCATTATGGGAATGGAGATTAAAAGAGATCGTGCAAACAGGAAACTCTGGTTGAATCAAAGAAAATATCTTGAGATGATATTGCAGAGGTTTAATATGCATGGAATTAAACCGGTCAAGGTGCCTATTCCTATAGGTGTAAAGTTATCTACAGATCAGTGTCACAAGACACAGGAAGAAGAATATGACATATCCCATGTTCCATATGCCAGTGCAGTTGGCAGTTTGATGTATGCAATGGCTTGTACTAGATCGAACATTGCACATGCAGTGGGAGTTTTGAGCAGGTATATGTCAAAACCAAGGAAGGAGCATTGGACAACAATAAAGAGGGTCTTCAAGTATCCTCGTGGAACCATCAATTATGGATTGTGCTACCAAGGAAGACTGGGATTAGACAGAGTGGTGAACATACATGGATTTGTTGATGCAGACTGGGCTGGAGATCTAGATCACAAATTATCTACAAGTGGGTATGTGTTTAACCTATTTGGAGGAGCAATCAGTTGGATGAGAAAAAGGCAGGTTGTAGTAGTACCCTCAAATACAGAAGCTGAATACATGGTAGCCACTCATGAAAGCAAGAAAGAAGTATGGTTACAAAGATTGTGTTCAGGTATTGGGTTGGTACAACAAGCAGTGATATTATATTGTGACAATCACAGTGCAATATTCCTGGCAAAGAACCCAACTTATCATTCGAAGACAAAGCATATTGATGTTCAGTATCACTTTGTGAGAGACATGGTTGAGGAAAAGAAGGTGTTGCTGGAAAAGGTTGACACTTTGAAGAATGTTGCAGATTCATTGACAAAGTCTGTGAGCACATAAAAATTCTCCTAGTGTAGAGTAACAATGGGCATTTTTTCCCTGGATTGTTGACTATATAATCCCCTGGACCCCTGGATGCAAAGAAAACAACCAGTGGGATAATGTTGGGTATGTGTTATATTCTTTTCATGTGTGTGTGTTGGCACGTCAGATATGACAACTGCGTCTGACGATCCCTCGCACTAGTGCTCTTTCATGTACATCGGACGCTTTCCCAGGGGGGGTAGGTATGCCCCCCCCTGGTTATGTGTAGCATTCGACAATGGGCGGTAGCCCGGGACAGCGCCTCGATTTTTATTTTTTTGGGCGATTTTTGCTATTTTTAGTTGTTTTGTAAATTAATCTCGGAGTAAGGGATTAGGGTTTTGGTATCTACAGAATACCTAAAAACATTGTATATATTGTATGGTGAATGGTGAAATTCGAGATAATGAATATAAGAAACGTTTTCCCAGTTGAGGGTTTCCAATATAATATCTCTATGTACTCTATGTATGAGCCATTGATTAATTTTTGTCTTGCTTAAGAATCTATATGAATTACTTTACTTTGCAAGTTTAAAACTTACAATGCCCTTTCTTGCAGTATTGAGCCTTTAGCCGGTTCTCGCTTTGCATTATGAACCATGGCCCAAGCAATTTGCATCCTCAACCAAGCAGAGCCGTGTTTCTATCCTTCGTAATTTGACACCCTATACCTTGGAGGGAACATCACCTTGAGTGTCCATCTCCCGCATGCATTTCCTTTCATTGAGCATAGGTACGTTCCATTACTGAAACTATTTTTGCTTACTTGTGACACTCGCTCCCTCCTCTGTATCATAGCATTCAATTGTTATGAAAAAACAAAAAAAGATGGGCGGGAAGGGAGTACTATATTGTAATTGGAAACAGTCATGTCGCCTTTGAACAAAGCACAAAGTTATTGAGTCTTTGCGTCATCATAATTTTGCGTTTAGCATAGCCTTAGGAAGCTCATATCATTACAGAATTTTCTCTACCGACTGGTTAATATTCTAGCCACTATAGAGAACATTACAGATGCCTCCTAGATCTAATTGTCAAATCATTAAGTCTATGTTGATAGAGTCCATCGTATGTCTCATTCTCTTGTTCAAAGGAATTATACCAACCTCTGTCGGCCACTCCTCAAAAATATTGACTTTGCATGTCGGCCATACCCTCAGTTTGTCTCGGAATCACATAATACTTTGGTCTTATGATGCACCCTGGGCCTAATTTCATCATTGGTAGGTCACCTTGAACCCATCAATCGACATTTCATCATAGGTCGTTGACTGGGTGCTTTCCCTTGTGTTTGACGGAAATACATATATTCACACTTTGACATTCGTGCAGTGTCTTGGATTCCATTCGCCTTATTAGTGGTTGCACTGTTCCTGACATGGCTAGTCTAGGAAACACTCCTAATGTGTGTGTAGGATCAAAGGTTTACATCATATAAATGATCATACAAATAATAAACGTGACAAAGGACTGCAAAGTTTGTATTATGATATCTCTGTGGATTACAAAATAGCCCAATGCGGCTAAATAAAATGACAATACTCGACTAGATCAATAGACAAAGGATCTTAACCGGAATACAAATAAGCAACTGCGACTGAATAAAATAACAACACTCGTCTAGATCAAAAGACAAAAGGATCTTATCCAGAATACAAATAAGTAACTAAAAGATAATACCCGAAATATGGGAGCACTATGGAATCAATGAAGAATGATGGAAGACCTAGATGATCTTTTCGGTGACTAGGGTGTGTCATTCAACACCGAAATCAACCAATTGGTGTCTTCCTCCTAGAATACACTGAACTATCTCTCCTGAGATGCGCCTCTTCTCCTCAATGATAAGTCATAATTTGCATAATTATGAATTAGGTTGTTGACCCTTCCTTTATAGATTTCCAAAACCCTAAATCATGTTAAAACCCTAATTCACTTTTGACTTCCAAAACCCTAAATCACTGTTGAAACCCTAATTCACTGTTGACTTCTATTTTTAGCTCATAATGACTTAAAATCACTTTTAACCCTTTTTGGCTCAATGTCACTTTCTGAATATAACACCTATGACTGGATTGACCTCTAGTAACCCTGTTTACCCCTCTTTGGCCCTGGCTATAGTCTAACGAGGCGGTTTAGACCATTAAGCCTCCTCTTTGGAGCTCTTATTTGGAAAGGGACATTACAATCCTCCTTTCCTGAAATTACTTGTCCTCAAGCAATACTAGTTGAGGGTGTTGCAACACCTGCTCTCTCTCCCAAGTAGTGTCCTCTACTGGAAGCCCTCTCCATCTGATCAAACACTCTCTGATGACCCTACTCGTCAGTTTCCTCTCTCGAAACTCCAAAACCTCCTACAAAACTAACTCCAACTCTTCCTCCTCATCCAATGGGGGAATCTACTCTGATGTGCTAATTAATTGTCCCACTACCTTTTTGAGGCAAGACACATGGAACACATTATGAATCTTTCTCCCCTCTGGAAGCTCTAGCTCGTAAGCAACCTCACCTACTCGGTGCATGATCCTCTAAGGACCCTAAAATCTGGGTTTGAGATTCTCGGCCCCACTCTTCTTCATAGATGACTGTCTGTAGGGTTGGAGTCTCAAGAAAACCAAATCTCCAACCTCAAAGCTGCGCTCTATCTTGTGCCTGTTCGCACTTATCTTCTATCAGTTTTGCACCATCTACAGGTTCTCTTACAACAACTTGAGGATCTCCTGACTCTCTATGATTCAATCCTTAGCCTTGGGAGCTCTTCTCTCCCTGAAGACCAAGTCTACCAAAGTGGGAGCATCATATCCATACAATGCTTGGAAGCGTGTCATACCAATGGACATGTGGAAGGTGGTGTTGTAACAATGTTCTCCTAAATGTAACCACTTTACCCACGTTCTGTGTTGTCCTCCTACATAGTTCCTCAAATACCCTTCAACTCACTTGTTGACAATCTCGGCATGCCCATCTGTCTCAGGGTGATAGTTGGTGTTAGGTTTCAACTATGTCCCCACCAACTGAAACAACTCTCTCCAAAATGTCCCTATGAACCGATTGTCCCTGTCACTGACGATGTTCTTTGACAACCCATGAAGTCTGAAGACCTCCCTGAAGAAAATCTCGGCCACCTGAACTACGTTGTACTCTGTCAGTATGGCGTATAAGTGAGGAAACTTGGTCAATATGTCGACCACTACATAGATACAGTCCTTACCCTGGACCTTTGGTAGACCGGTGATGAAGTCCATAGATATATTCTCCCATTTTTTTCTCTGGAATGGGGAGTAGTTGAAGCAGACCTGCTGGAAGAGAATGATATAACTTGTTCTGCTGGTAGATCACACACTCACTGACGTGTCTCATAACATCCTGTTTGAGGCCCTTCCATGAGAACCTCTCTCTGATCTGTCTGTAGGTTTTGAAAAACCCCTGATGGCCTGTTAGAGGTGAATCATGAACTGCATTGAGGATCTTCTTCTTAAGCCCTGAATCTGGCACCAAGTAGACTATATCCTTGTAAAATATGACATCGTTAATGACCCTATACCGGTCATCCTGTATCTTCCCATCCATCATCTCACAAGCAAACTTGTTCTTGGAATATTCCACTAACAAGTGGGATTTCCAATCTATTGAAATTGCCATCAAAGAACATGCCACAAGTCTCCTCGATAGTGCATCGGCCACAATTTTCTTCTTCCCCTTGACATACTCTATGTGAAAGTCGAATGTATGTACCTTCATCACCCATTTCTGTTGGTGCTCACTGAGGTCCTTCTTCTCAAGGAAATACTTCAAACTGGTTTGATCGGTCTTGACCACGAATTTGTTGCCCGCCAAATATTGTTTGAATTTGGTCAAGGCATGCATGATTTCCAACATTTCCTTGTCATAAATGGAGTACAACCTCTCAGGTTGACTAAGATTTTGGCTCTCGAATACAATGGGGTGTCCTCCCTGCATCAAAACTGCCCTGATCCCTTCACCGGATGCGTCACACTCTAGTACAAATGGCAAGGTGAAGTCTGGTAGTGCCAACACTGGACAAGTGCCCATGATTTCCTTCATGTGATCAAAGGGTTCCTATGATTTCTCGGTCCATATGAAGGCCCCATGCTTGGTAAGATATTTCAATATGCTCCAAGCTGAGAAAAACCCTGGACAAACTGCCTGTAATAGCTGCATAGCCCGAAGAAGGTCCTCAATTCTGTCACATTCTTGGGTGTCGGCCAATCAAGAATGACCCTGATCTTCTCTTGGTGCACCTGTACCCCCTGTGCACTGATTATGTGGCCTAGGTAAAGCAACTCTGTCATACTGAACTAGCACTTGGACTCTTTGGCATATAATGATTGTGCCTCCATGATGCTCAATACCTCATTCATGTGCCTCATATGCTCTTTCCATGAACGACTATAGATCAAGATGTCATCGAAGAAAACCAAGAATGATTTCCTTAAATAATCCTTGAATATATGGTTCATGCAAGACTAGAATGTAGTGGGTGCATTGGTTAGACCAAATGGCATAACCAGGAACTTGAAGTGTCCAAAATGACATTGAAATGTCATCTTCTCTATGTTCTGCTCTCGGATGTTGATCTGATGATATCCAGAGTGTAGATCAATTTTTTAGAAGAAAACTGCCCCATGCAGTTCATCCATCAACTCGTCAATGAATGGGATAGGGTACCGGTTCTTGATGGTTTTCTTGTTCAAGGCTCGGTAATCAATGCACATCCTCATGGTGCCATCCTTCTTCATAACTAAGACAACTGAAGAAGTGAATGGGTTGTTGCTCGGTCTAATGTGTCCCATCGACAACAATTCCTTGATTGCCTTCTCTATCTCATCCTTGAACCTCCTAGGATGACGATAGGGGGGAGTGATCATAGGTTTGGCCCCCTCCTCCAACTCAATGGTGTGCTCAAACCGCCTGTCAGGTGCTCTCTCTGGTGGAACTGCCTCAAAGACCTGCTAATGTCGTCCCAATAAATTCTTGATCTCTGTATGGTATTGTTGTCGACCTTTTGAATCCTTCTGAGTAGTGATCAAGCATTTTGCGACATATGATAACTCCCTATGTCTAAATATCCTCTCCATCCTCTTGGATGAAACTATCCTGGGTGCTGCTATCGATATACCTCTTAGAACAACCTTCTTCCCATTCTGATCTCTGAATCCCATTTCCAAGGTATGGTAGTTGGTAGTGATTTTTCCCAAGGTAATCATCAACTGAACTCCAAACACTACATCTGTTTTTGATAGGTCAACAACATAAAATGTGTCTCTCACTATGTAGTTTCCTAACTTCATCTCTAGGTTTGGAACTCTATCTAGACACTCCACTGTGTGACCATCTGCTACCACAACATAAAACCCCTCAAACTCCTTTGTCTGAAGTGCCTATCTCGATACCAGTGAAGTGTCGATGAAGTTGTGGGTGGCCCCACCATCTATCAGGGCGATTTCCCATTACCCCTGAATAATCCCTCTGATACAGAGGGTATCATACCTGGGAACACCAAAAAGGGTCTCTATGACTCCTCCCTTTGCTGGTTTCCTCCTATTAGCCTTCTCTGGCAGTTGTGGGACTACTGGAGGATGGGCGGCTTCCGATGTCGGTGGTCTATGGGGAGGTTGATCCTCTACTGGTGATGACTCCTCCTCTAAACTAGTGGATCCATTGTCCTTCTCCTCCTCCTCACTTTCCACATTGCCTGATGCTACCTCAATATAATGAATCTCTCCCTTGCCCATGCACCTGTGGCGTGGGACCCAAGGATCTCTACAGTTTAAGCAAAGGTTCTTCCTCATAAGCTCTCGCGTAGTCTCATCATCCAACTTCTCCTTGCCCTTCCATTCTCTCTGGAATGGATTCCTATCTCAATCCCTTTAGAGCAAAAATGGTTTGGAGAAATTTTTAGTCTTTGGAACTAAGCCTTCCAGATGTTAAGTGCGAAGGATGGCATCCTGAAAAGTGGGAGGCATGTATTCCTTCACCCATCCTCTCAAAGGCTCTATGAGTCCTTCTATGAATAGCATGATCAGCCTAGGCTCTGATATATCTATCACTGCCATGACTACCCGCTGAAACTCTGTGATGAATGCCTCTGATGTGCCAGTTTGTCTCAACTGGGATAGATCCCTAAAGTGTATCTCAGGATCCTTCTTGTCAAACCTGTCCATGAGCCTCTATGTAAACTCCCTATAGGAGGTGATGCGACTATGACCCAATGTCACCAGTCCATGATACCACCACTCATGTGCCTCACCCTCCAATTGTAAGGTCGTGAAACTGATGTCCTCTGTCTCAATCATTTGGTTTATCTTGTCTAGCTTATGTACCCAAGTTCTGGCAGTGTATTTGAATGATTCATCGAAAGAAGGGATGTTAAATTTCCCAACTTTTCAGATGAAATCGAGATTATGCCCATGTTGTTGTTGTGGTCCTCCCCTCTATGGCTCTCTGGGGTGGTTCTTGATTCTAAGTCCATAGTACTCGAATGAGGTCATGTCCTGATGGAAGTCATGGCCCAATGCTACGTACTCCCTCCTATACTCTGCAATTTTGTCGGCATGAGTGGGTGGCCTCTATGCTATCGGTGGCGGTGTTGCTACCAGGGGCACCCTCTGAAAATATGGAAACAAGGGTATGGGAATCCTACTCACAGAGGTGTATGTGCGAGAGGGTGACTGGGGTCTACTGCCTGCTTTTGAGTTCCCCTGTGCTACATGTGGGACTTGTGTATCTAGCGTGCCCACTCTAGCCAATATATCAACCACCTATGCCAAGGACTGAGACATGGTCTGTTGACTAGCTAAGATATCGTTGATAACTTTCATGAAAGATGCCTCTGGATCTACGGGGGCCTTTCCACTGCCCTCTGGTTGCTCATCTCTATCTCATAGCATCCTCTTTGACTCATGCTCAGCCTCACTCTCTACCCTTCTCTCTGCTTCTCTGTGCGCCTCTTCCTCTTCCTTTGATCTAGGAGGAAAAAGGGGAAAATCAAGCCTATGCCTTATTTCCTGATGCTTGTTGTAAGTGACATATTCATCACCTACATGTTCAAGTCCCTCTGGGTATTCTGTTGCACTCATTGTCTTTAGTTACAGGCTGGCAGGACTAAAGCTCTGATACCACTGTAATGTTCCTGACTTGGCTAGTCTAGGAAAAACTGCTAATGTATGTGTAGGATCAAAGGTTTACAACATATAAATGATCATATAAATAATAAAGACGACAAATGACTGCAAAGTTTGTATTATGATATCTTAGTGGATTACAAAATGGCCAAATGCGTCTGAATAAACTGACAGTACTCGACTAGATCAACAGAAAAAGGATCTTAGCCAGAATACAAATAAGAAATTGCGGCTGAATAAAATAAGAACACTCGGCTAGATCAAAAGACAAAAGGATCTTAGCCGGAATACAAATAAGTAACTAAAAGATAATACCCGAAATATTGGAGCATTATGGAATCAATGAAGAATGATGGAAGACGTGGATGATCTTCTCGATGACTAGGGTGTGTCTTTCAACACCGAAATCAGCCAACTGGTGTCTTCCTCCTAGAATACACTGAACTATCTCTCTTGAGATGTTCCTCTTCTCCTAAATGACAAGTCATAATCTGCATAATGATGAATTAGGTCACTGACCCTTCCTTTATGGCTTTCCAAAACCCTAAATCATGCCGAAACCCTAATTCATTGTTGACTTCCAAAACCTTAAATCACTACTGAAACCCTAATTCATTGTTGACTTCTATTTTTAGCTCATAATGACTTAAAAGCACTTTTAACCCTTTTTAGCTCAATGCCATTTTTTGAATATAAGACTTGTGACTGGAGTGACCTCTAGTAACCTTGTTTACCCCTCTTTGGCCATGGCTATAGTCTAATGGGGCGATTTAGACCATTATGCCTCCTCTCTGGAGCTCCTATTTGGAAAGGGAAATTACATTCGTTTCCTTTCCTTTGTCAACGACTTTCATCATTGACTTCTATTTAGAGGATCTTTTTCGTGTACCGCTTGCATTTGGCACATGCGAAAGATACATAGGGTCATTGGTTCGTGAACATGTTCTTCGTACGATTTCCACCAAATCATGAAGCTCTTTCTTTTCTCCTCGTGATGACTGATGAGAGATGCCTTAATGCTCACCATTCAAAAGTTCTCTTTCCATCAACTTTAGCTCATGTATTTTGGATAGGAGACCTAGAGTTCTATGAGTACCTTGAAACTTGTAGTCATTAGTGGTAGGCTCTCTCGCCATTGACAAATGGGAATACATCAGTGTCTCCTAATCAATGGATCTCTCAAGTGTTCGACACCAACTCCTTTATTCACATTTGTAGAGATGTACTCGGTGCCTTGATACCTACTTTCATCATTGGTAGGTTGTCTCGCGTTTGTTAACAATATACCTCAATGATCGGTAATCAAACAATGTCTCATCGTGTTTGAACTCAACTCATTTATTCACATGATGTAGACTTGCACCATTGGCGGATTGTATTGAAGACTCGAAGACATCACTTTGTAGACACAGCGTTCCTGAGTTGTTTCTTCCATTTCATCGGACCAGTACCTATTTGACTTCTTCGATCATGGGAGATTAGATTGTACTCCATGGTATACATATATATTTAGATTGATTTTGAGACTTGTTTCACTGGGCCTTATTAGTGACTACGACATCTATTGGCATACAACCACGTTTATATTTTCCTACTCATGGCCATGAATACTTGTTGGTATATTTTCCACATGGATCGACATTGTATTTTTGGCAGCCATGTATGAAAAGTTAGTACATAATGTAATGAGCAATTGAGTTTGTCTAGTTGGTTCTCTACCACTCCACTTCTTGGTTATTTATAATGTATTTCGACCATCACAGATACTCCTATGATCTCACACATTAGGGGGCATCTCTTATCGCAAGATTTGCCTCACCATTTCTATCTTGCACAGAGGGCCTTTTTACATTTCCCTATGTAGACTTATAAACCCCTTTTTGATAAATCCTAAGCCAAAATATATATATATATATCCACATATACGCTCGCTAACTACATTGCAAGATGCGTATATGCTTGATGCTCCACTACAACTCCTGTATAGCGGGATTTGTGCTAGAAAATACAAAATGAGGTCGGGTTCCCATGTCACTACAGAAAATATCTAATCGTTGGCCTTCCATATACTAGAAATGTTCTAACTCGGCCCTTCAGTTGAATTTTGGAGGCTAAAGAGCACAATTTCGAGCTATGGAAAAAGAGAGAGAAAGCATTCAACTTTGACAGAAAATTTACTCTGGATAAATTACTTCTTATTGAGTCTGCATCACTTTGTCCCTCAAGTCTGAACACAGTATTCAACCCCTAAGATCTTCCCTTGTTGTCAAGAGGATCTCATTCTCTCTTTGCTATGAGCTTTCCTTTGGTGGAGGATTGAAGTGGTGGAGACCTAGTTGGAAGGAACTTGGTTTCTTGGTTTCGAACCGTGGCGACACCGAAGTCTGTAATGTTGATACTTCTGTTGATCAATTATTAATAGAAATACTCCTTCCCCGTCCGATTGATATCTTGAAAATATATGATTATTATCCATGGGCATGTTTGTAATGTTTATTAATGGATTGTTCTATATGATGTGCTAACTTATTTTATGTATTGTCACTATATACTTACATCGCTTGTTTTTTGAGAACTTATTGCAGGTGTAAAGCTTTGGGTCAAAGTGCTCAACGATGGAATGATATTAAATGACTGGATAGAGGTAGGCTTATTCCTAGTATTGCACATTAGTTTATATAGCGCTTGTTGGCATTGAGTTCATTTCTGCAGTCATGCCTGTCTGTTGTGGTTTACCCTTTCCCATAGAGAGTTTTGCCCTTGTAATAAAATTGGCGACCATACTCGGGAGAGATATTACTTCTAAGGGTTGAAGTATTTTTCCTTCTTACGTTGCTCTTTTTCCTTTGTATTTCTTGTCATATAACAGTTGGACATAGTATTTTCACTATGGGTCTGAGTTTTCATCCTCTTAACCTTTCCTAGCCTTGTTTTAAAAGATATGTGCCTTTTTTTCCCAGACAACCGCGTGTATATGCTTGCTATCCCACTACAAGAAGCATATATACACCCTTTTCTCTTGAAAAAGAGTGTATATCACTTCCCTCTTTCTTGTTTGCTTGGTTTAGTGACTGCTGGGTAGGTTTTGAGGAGCACTGAGCCTTGTTGGGTCTCTGTGGTACCTGTTGAGATTATCTGGGATGATAGGAAACCTTTTTGGAGTTGAATTTTTGGGAAGCATCTTTCTCTTTGTTTTGTTTTTTTGACTTGTCCTTGGTAGTTGGGTTGTCTACTTAGATGCTTGCTATTATGCTCGAGTGATTTATTTTATACATAGTAGAAGTTATATATCAAGTCGCTTATCAGTGCATGCATTTTCTTTTTTAAATACATTGAAAATACAAAAAAATAGGCATTTTGCATTGGTTGGTATTTTTGTACTTGAAACTTTATCATTAGCTTGACACATTTAGTGAAATATTTCATTTTTATTTCTGAGTTGCAAAATTAAAATTGAAGATTCCATTGCTTTTATTTAGCATATCATTCACTGAAAAGTTAAAGTTAGGCTTTGCATTATATTTATATTTATTTTTATTCTTATGCAAAGTCATAACACAATAAGTTTCATTTCCATACCTCTTTGAGTAATCACAACCAATAACATTTATGCTTTAAACTAAAATTGATTAGTCACGATTTTATTTTTTAGGGTGCACAAACTAGCCTAGGATTTAGTGCCTTGGAATAGGATTTTGTGAGTACACTTCTCCAAGGCAATTAAATCAACATATGTGTCTGAGACAAGGAGTTGAGAAATCCATTGTATAATTGGTAATATCAGGAGGCTCCGCTCAAACCGGAGTTAAGCATGAGGTCGCACAAAGTTTGTTGAAGGGATAACCCCTGGATACTCACCTAGCGCCAGAGATATTTATGTGGATTTATTCATATTTGGGGATCTTGCTACTATCCATACCTCTGTGAGAGGCGGTAATTTCAAGGTTTCAGGCTTTTCTACCCTGCCATACGGTAATCCAAACTCATGACTATTCACCTGTGCATCGGTTATACACTAGTTGATTAGTTGCTTGACTTGGGTTTCTCATAGGTTATTTGCAGGGGTTATTTTGCTTGTATCATGAGTCAAATAGGGGTCGGAAAACACACAACCTTTATGGAGGCTTAACTCTCAGGGGGGGATCTGACCAACTGGTTGTTAAGCCTATGAGGGCCCTTATCACTAATTCTGTTATGTCCAAACTTTAGTAGGGAGTCTCAGGTTCCTCTTGGACGAGACATACCTTCTTTAGCGAGGGAGGCCACTCAACCAGTTTAGCCCATTTGCATGCATATTGGCCATTTGACTTTTGGTATTCTCTTTGACTATTAGTTGACCATATGATTTTTTGTTGAGTCTTTGTTATCATGGATAGTGGATTTTCTTTTGCTCGCTCATTTACTGCTACGCACCCCATGATGCCTACTCATTTCATGGGGACGGACCCTTCCTCTTTTTATAATGGTATGCAGAATTATGGTACTCAGTCAATGCCTTGGGTTGCTAATCATTTTTCTCATGGTATGTCTGATATATCTTCACACTTACCATCCTCTGTCTTGCCTCCTTATACAAATACAAGTTTTGGGTCTGGGGGAATGATGCCTCCTTCTTATCCTTATCTGTTTGGTGGGAGTCATATCCTTCAAACACCTCTTATGGTAGGAGGTTGGAATCTTCCTTCCTACAAATCCACTATGCAAGAATTAAGTGCCCAACTATGAAATCATTCTACTTATTACACTCCATCCACCTATCCTTCTTCTACCATGTTGGTTCTTACAAACACTTTTCCCATGGCTGACCTCCATATGTCCTCTTGTGTTTCATCTGGGGGATGTTATTTTTGTAGTATGGGCAACCCCCTTCATGAAGTTCCTTTGTCTGGGGCCAACATATATTCTCAAATGAGTAACCCTTGTCATGTCACTTTCTCTTCGCAAGAAACTTCCTCAGTGTCGATGCCCGTACAACCATTTACAAATCAGTATGGAGGAGGATACTATCCTACTGGACAGGGAAAAGGTATAAAACAGGGTCCTTCCTGGCCTGCAATTTCTCAGAAACAATATTTCCTTGGACCTTGGACTCAAATTCCGCAATTCATCACCGCCGCAAGTCCAGTCACTACATGTCATACTGTAATTATATCACCACTCGCTACTAGTCATGTTGGAGATTTGTCGACAACCTCTACAAGTAATGTTGAAAACCTGCAAGCAACCTCTGCAAGTCATGTTGGGGACACAATTCCATTCACTGCGTGTCATATTGGCGCTGTAATACCAACCTCTTCTAGTCATGTTGGATATTGGTTGATAACCTCTGCGAGTCATGTTGAAAACCTGCAACCAGTCACTGCAAGTCATGTTGGGGGCACAGTTCCAGTCACCGGGTGTGATACTGGCATTATATGACAAACCTCTGCTAGTCATGTTAGAGATTGGTCGACAACCTCTGCGAGTCATGTTGAATACCTACAACCAGTCACTGCAATTCATGTTGGGGGCACATGTTTGGTCACTTCTATTCACACTGCACATCCATCACTAACCTATGCTATTCATGTTGGAGATTCATCACCAACCTCTGCTAGTCATGTTGGGGATTCATCACCAACCTTTGTTATTCATGTTGGGGATTCATCACCAACCTCTACTAGTCATGTTGGAGATTTTCTTCTAGCCTCTGCAAGTCATGCTGGGAGAATGTCACTAGCCACTGCAAGTCATGCTGGGGGCATTCATAAGATTGAGAAGCCTGGACATCTCGGTCATAAGCCTAGATTCCTTTGTAGAACTTGTGAAGGAAGTCACCTTACTCATTTGTGTCCTTTTACTGTTTGGATACCAGAAGCGTGGGGCTCACCTAAGGGCCCTTCAGGTTCTGAGGCATCTGTGGTTTCACAACACTCTATTCCTTATTTGGTTGATACAACAGTCATGTTGATGCAATCTTTGACTGACACCCCTTTTCCTTTATGGGTTGATGCATTTCTTGACCTTGTTCTCTGACATCCTATTCAACCTATGATCGTGTCGGTGCAATATTCGACCGACACCTATGCTATGTTCGGGGGTGATACACCTCTTGACCTTGTTGTCTCGCATCTTGTTCAACCAACGGTCATGTCGATGCAATCTTCGACCAACAACACTCCTGTTTTTTGGGGTGATGCACCTCTCGATCGTATTGTCTCGCATCCTATTCAACCAATGGGTGAGGAAGTGGTCGTATCGATACAATCTTCGAACAACCCCACTCTTCTCTTGGAGAGTGACAAGTCTAAGGAAGTGATGGTGACAATGCAATTTTTGGTCGATCCCACTCTTCTAGTTCTAGTTCTATACCTTCTATGTCATGTCCTTAGAATTTCTAGCACTTCACCTTCTGAACAAGAGAGAGTTTTACTCTTCCTGAGTTCTCTCCCTCCAAGTCCTAATGAGGTTCCCTTTGACTGGGATGGTCTTGTGGGGAATCCAATGCCTCCACCTTTGTCTTTTCCAAGAAGAGACATTATCTGATATAACACAAAGCCGCTAACCTCCATTAAAATTTTTCCCTCCTCGACTTGGAGAGCTTTGGGTCTTCCCGAGCTTGTGTCAGTTCTTTGTAAGATACCGAAATTCCATAGAAGGTTCGTACGGGAGCCTTGGCCTCCCCCGTGGATTTCCTCCTAGAGTATTCCATAACGATTCTTAATTAAGATATTTTCTGACTCGTTACTAAAAATTGAAAAGATCGTTGAGTGATTTATCCCTTTCACACTCGTTAAAATTGGATTTGAAAGATCGTGAGTCTTAGTTAAGCTCTTTTCCAACTCGCTATCAAGAATGGAAAAGATTGTCAAGTGAACTTGTCTTTTTCACACTCGTAAATTGGATTTGAAAAGACGTCTATTTGGCACAAGTTTACCCCTTTTTCACACCAAGTAGACTAAAATATATAAAAAAGGACATTTTTTGGCGTTAAAGTGTCATTGCATCTCATGCCCTTGATTGCAGTATTGAGCCTTTAGCCGGTTCTCTCTTTTCGTTATGAACCATGGCCCAAGCAGAGCCTTGTTTCTATCCTTCACAATTTGACACCCTATACCCTGGAGGGAACATCACCCTAAGTGTCCATCTTCTGCATGCATTTCCTTGCATTGAGAATAGGTACGTTCCACTGTTGGAACTAGTTTTTCTTACTTGCAACACTCGTTCCCTCCTCTATATCATAGAATTCAATTGTTATGAAAAAACAAAAAAAGACGGACGAGAAGGGAGTACTATATTGTAATTGGTAGGAGTTGTGTCGCCTTTGAACAAGGCTCAAAGTTATTGAGTCCTTGTGTCATCATAATTTTGGGTTTAGCATATCCTTAGGAAGCTCATCTCATTACAGAATTTTCTCTACCGACTGGTTAATCTTCCAGCCACTATAGAGAACATTATGGATGCCTCTTTCATATAATTGTCAAATCATTAAGTCTATGCTGCCAAATTCCACTGTATGTCTCATGATCTTTCTCAAAGGAATTCTATCAACCTGTGTTGGCCACTCCTTAGAAATATTGACTTTGCATGTCGGCCATAACCTCAGATTGTCTCAGAATCGCATGATACTTTGGGCTTATGATGCACCTTGGCCCTACTTTCATCAATGGTAGGTCACCTTGAACCTAGAAATCGACATTTCATCATAGGTCGTTGATTGGGTGGTTTCCCTTGTGTTCGATAGTAAGAAATATATTCACACTTTGGGATTCATGCAGTGTCTTGTATGACATTAGCCTTATTGGTGGTTTCTTCACCTTTGTTAACAGTTTTCATCATTGGCGTATATTCAGAGGGTCTTTTTCATGTACCGCTTGTATTTGGCACACACAAAAGACGCACATGGTCATTGGTTTGTGAACATGTTCTTCCTCCGATCTCCACCAAATCATGAAGCTCATGCTTTGCTCATCATGATGAATGATGAGAGATGCCTTAATGCTCTCCTTTCAGTGGGTCTCTTTCCATCGACTTCATCTAATATATTCTAGATATGAGACCTAGAGTTTTATGAGTACCTTGAAACTTGCAGTCATTAGTGGCAGACTCTCTCTCCATTGACAGACGGGAATACATCAGTGTCTCCTGATCAATAGATCTCTCGAGTGATTGACACCAGCTCTTTTATTCACATTTGTAGAGATGTACTCGGTGCCTTGATACCTACTTTCATCATTGGTAGGTTGTCTCACATTTGTTAACGGTATACCTCAATGACCAGTAATCAAACGATGTCTCATCGTGTTCGACCTCAACTCATATATTCACATGATGTAGACTTTCACCATTGGCAGATTGTATTAAAGACTTGAAGACATCACTTTGTAGACACAAATTTCCTGAGTTGTTTCTTCCATTTCGTCGGACCAGTACCTATTTGACTTCTGCGATCATGGGAGATTAGATTGTACTACATGGTATACAAATATCTTCAGATTGATTTTGAGAATAGTTTCACTGGGCCTTGTTCGTTCCTGTGATAGCTATTGGCATGTAACCGCGTTTATATTTTCCTACTCATGGCCATGAACACTTGTTGGTATATTTTCCACATGGATCTGCATTGTATTTTTGGTAGCCATGTATGCAAAGTTAGTAGATAATGTAATGAGCAATTGAGTTCATCCAGTTGGTTGTCTACCACTCCACTTCTGGGTTATTTATAATGTATTTCGGCCATCGCATATACTCCTATGATATCACACATTAGGGGGCATCTATTATAGAAAGATTTTCCTCACCATTGCTATCTTGCATAGAGGGTCTTTTTCCATTTCCCTATGCAGACTTATCAACCCATTTTTGATAAATCCACAACCAAAAATATATATTTTTCAACATATACGCTCCCTAACTGCTTTTCAAAATGTGTATATGCTTGATGCTCCAGTACAACTCACATATATCGGGATTTGTGCTAGAAAATACAAAATGATGTCAGGTTTCCATGTCACGACAAAAGAACTATGATCTTTGGCCTTCCATATACTTGAAACGTTCTGACTCGACCCTTCAGTTGCATTATGGAGGCTATAAGAGCACAATTTCGAGCTATGGAAAAAGAGAGAGAAAGCATTCAACTTTGAGAGAAAAGTTACTTTGGAGAAATTACTTCTTATTGAGTCTGGATCCCTTTGTCCCTCAAGTCTAAACACAGTATTCAGCCCCCAAGCTCTTCCCTTGTTGTCAAGAGGATCTCATTCTCTCTTTGCTATGAGCTTGCCTTTGGTGGAGGATTGAAGTGGTGGAGACCCAGTTGGAAGGAACTTGGTTTCTTGGTTTCAAATTGTGTCGACACGAAAATCTGTAATGTTGATACTTTTGTTGATCAATTATTAATAGAAATACTCATTTCCTGTCCTATCAATATCTTGAAAATATATGATTACTATCCATATGAATGTTTGTAATGTTTATTAATGGATTGTGCTATATGATGTGATAACTCATTTTATATATTGTCACTATATACTTCCATCGCTTGTTTGTTGAGAACTTCTTGCAGGTGTAAAGCTTTGGGTCAAAGTGCTCAATGGTGGAACGATATCAAACAATTGGATTGAGGTAGGCTTCTTCCTCGTATTGAACATTAGTGTATATAGCGCATGTTGGAATTGAGTTTATTTTTGTAGTCATACCTGTTTGTTGTAGTTTACCCTTGGCCATAGTTAGTTTTTCCCTTGTAACAGAATTGGCGACCATACTGGGGAGAGATCTTTCTTCTAAGGGTTGAAGTATTTTTCCTTCTTACATTGCTCTTTTGCCTTTGTATTTCTTGTTGTATCACAATTGGACAGAGTCTATTCTCTTTGGGTCTAAGTTTTCATCCTTTTAACCTTGACTAGCCTTATTTTAAAAGATATACGCCCTTTTTTCCTTGACAACTGCGTGTATACGCTTGTTGTCCCACTACAAGAAGCGTGTATATGCCATTTTCTCTTGAATAAGAGTGTATATCACTTCTCCCTTTCTTGTTTTCCTGGTTTAGTGACTGTTGGGTAGGTTTTGAGGATCACTGAGCCTTCTTGGGTCTCTGTGGTACCTGTTGAGATTATCTGGGATGACAGGAAACCTTTTTGGAGTTGAACTTTTGGGCGACATCTTTCTCTTTTTTTTTCAGTTTTTGACTTAACCTTGGTAGTTGGGTTGTTTGCTTAGCTACTTGGTATTCTTCTCAAGTGATTTCTTTTATACACAGTTGAAGTTATATATCAGGTTTCTTATCAGTCCATGCATTTTCTTTTTTAAATACATTGAAAATACAAAAAAAAAGGCATTTTGCATTGGTTGGTATTTTTGTCTTTGAAACTGTATTATTATCTTGGCACATTTAGCGAAAGATTGCATTTTATTTCTAAGTTGCAGAATTAAAATTGAAGATTGCACTATTTTTATTTATCATATCATTCACTGAAAAGTTAAGGTTAGGCTTTGCATTATATCTATTTTTATTCTTATGCAGAGTCATAACACCATAACTTTCATTTCCATACCTCTTTGAGTAATCACGACCAACACAATTTGCGCTTTAAACTAAAATTGATTAGTCACGATTTTATTTTTTAAGGTGCACAAACTAGCCTAGGATTTAGTGCCTTGGAATAGGATTTTGTGAGTAAACTTATCCAAGGAAATTAAATCAACATATGTGTTTAACACAGGGAGTTGAGAAATCCATTGTATAATTGGTAATATCAGGAGGCTCCGCTCACATCAGAGTTAAGCACGAGGTCACACGAAGTTTGTTGAAGGGATAACCCCTGGATACTCACCTAGCGTCAAAGATATTTTTGTGTATTTATTCGTATTTGGGGATCTTGCTGGTATATATACCTCTGTGAGAGGCAGTACTTTCAAAGTTTCGAGCTTTGCTACCCTTCCCATACGGTAATCTAGACTCATGATTGTTCGCCTATGCATCGATTATATAGTGGTTGATTAGTTACCTGACTTAGGTTTCTCATAGGTTATTTGCAGGGGTTATTCTTCTTGTATCCTGAGTCAAATAGGGGTCAGAAGACACAGAACCTTTATGGAGGATTACCTCTCCTCGGGGATCTGACCGACTGGTTGTTAAGCCTACGAGGGCCCTTATAACAATTTTTTTTACCTCCAAACTTTAGTAGGGAGTCTCAGGTCCCTCTTGGACGAGACATACCTTCCTTAGAGAGGGAGGCCACTCAACCACTTTAGCTCGTTTGCATGCATATTGGCCATTTAACTTTCGGTATGCTCTTTGACTATTAGTTGACCATAGGATTTTGTGTTGAGTCTTTGTTATCATGGATAATGGAGTTTCTTTTGGGCCCTCATTTACTGCTACCCACCCCATGATGCCTACTCATTTCATGGGGACGAACCCTTCCACTTTTTATAATGGTATGTAGAATTATGGTACTCAGTCAATGCATTAGGTCTCTAATCATTTTTCTCATGGTATGTCTGATATGTCTTTGCACTTACCATCCTCTGTCTCGCCTCCTTATGTGAATACAAGTTTTGGGTCTAGGAGCATGATGCCTCCTTCTTATCCCTCTTTGTTTGGTGGGAGTCATATCCTTCAAACACCTCTTACAGTAGGAGGTTGGAATCCTCCTTCCTACGAATCCACTATGTGAGAAGTAAGTGCCGAAATATGCAATCATTCTACTTATTACACTCCATCCACCTATCCTTCTTCCACCATGTCAGTTCCTATGAACACTTTTCCCATGACTGACCTCCATTTGTCCTTTGGTGTTTCATCTAGGGGAAGTTATTTTTGTATTATGAGCAACCCCCCTCAATTAGTTCCTTCGTCTAGGGGAAACATATATCCTCACATGAGTAACGCTTGTCATGTCACTTTCTCTTCTCAAGAAGCTTCCTTAGTGTCGATGCATGTACAAACCTTTACAAAACATTATGGAGGAGGATACTATCCTGCTGGATAGGGACAGGGTGTAAACCAGGATCCTTCATCGCCTGCAATTTCTCAGAACCAATCTCTCCCTTGACCTTGGACTCAAATGCCACAATTCATCACCGCCACAAGTCTAGTCACTGTGTGTCATACTGGCATTATATCACCAACCGTTGATAGTCATGTTGGATATTGGTCGACAACCTATGCGAGTCATGTTGAAAACCTACAACCAGCCATTGCAAGTCATGTTGGGGGAACAAGTCCAGTCACTTCATGTCATACTGGTGTTATATCACCAACCTATGCTAGTCATGTTGGATATTGGTCGACAACCTCTGCGAGTCATGTTGAAGACCTACAAGTCATGCTGGGGGCACATGTTTGGGCACTACTAGTCGCACTGCACATCCATCACTAACCTCTGCTAGTCATGTTGGGGATTCATCACTAGCCTTAGCTATTCATGTTGGGGATTCATCACCAACCTTTGCTAGTCATGCTGGATATTTTTTAATAGCCTCTGCAAGTCATGTTGGGAGCATGTCCCCAGCCACTGTAAGTCATGCTGTGGGCATTCATATGATTGAGAAGCCTGGACATCTTGGTTGTAAGCCTAGATTCCTTTGCAGGACTTGTGAAGGAAGTCACCTTACTCATTTGTATCCTTTTACTATTGGGATACCAGAAGCATGGGGCTCACCTAAGGGCCCTTCAGGTTCTGAGGCATCTATGGTTTGACAACACTCTATTCCTTCTTTGGTTGATACAATAATCATGCCGATGCAATCTTCGGCTGAAACCCCTTTTCCTTTAGGGGTTGATGCGTCTCTTGACCTTGTTGTCTCACATCCTATTCAATATATGATCATGTCGATGCAATATTCGACCGACACCTCTCCTATGCTCAGGGGTGATACATCTCTTGTCCTTGATTTGTCGCATCTTGTTCAACCAACGGTCGTCTCGATCCAGTCTTCAACCGACAACACTCCTATTTTTTGGGGTGATGCACCTATTTAACTTATTGTCTTGCATCTTATTCAACCAATGGTTAAGGAAGTGGTCATATCGATGTAATCTTCGATCGACCCCAATATTCTCTTTGAGAGTGACAAGTCTAAGGAAGTGATCGTGCCAATGCAATTGTTGGTCGATCCCACTCTTTTGGTTCTAGTTCTATACCTTATATGCCATGTTATTATCATTTCTAGCACTTCACCTTCTGAACAAGAGAGAGTTTTACTCTTCCCGAGTTCTCTCCCTCCAACTCCTGACAAGGTTCCGTTTGATTGGGATGGTCTTGTGGGGAATCCAATGCCTCCACCTTTGTCTTTTCCAAGAAAAGACATTATCTGATATAACACAGAGCCAATAACCTCCATTAAAAATTTTCCCTCCTCAACTTGGAGAGATTTGGGTCTTCCCGAGTTTGTGTCGGTTCTTCGTAAGATACCGACATTCCACAGAAGGTTCGTACGGGAGCCTTGGCCTCCCCCGTGGCTTTCCGCCTAGAATATTCCATAACGAGTCTTAGTTAAGATCTTTTCTGACTCGTTACTAAAAATTGAAAAGATCGCCAAGTGATTTATCCCTTTCACACTCGTTAAAATTGGATTTGAAAGATCGTGAGTCTTAGTTAAGATATTTTATGACTCGCTATCAAAAATGGAAAAGATCGCAGAGTGAACTTGTCTTTTTCACACTCGTAAATTAGATTTGAAAAGACATCTATTTGGCACAAGTTTACCCTTTTTTCACACGAAGTAGACTAAAAGATATAAAAAAGGACATTTTTTGGCATTAAATTGTGATTGCATCTCATGCCCTTACTTGAAGTATTGAGCCTTTAGCCAGTTCTCGCTTTGCGTTATGAACTATGGCCCAAGTAGTTTGCATCCTCAACCAAGCAAAGCCTTGTTTATATCCTTTGCAATTTGACACCCTATACCTTGGAGGGAACATCACCCGAGTATCCATCTCCCACATTCGTTTCCTTGCATTGAGCATAGGTACATTTCACTGCTGGAACAAGTTTTTCTTACTTGCGACACTTGTTTCCTCCTCTGTATCATGCTCTTGTTCAAAGGAAGTCTATCAACCTGTGTCGACCAATCCTCATAAATCTTGACTTTGCATGTCGGCCATACCCTCATTTTTTCTCAGAATCACATGATACTTTGGTCTTATGATGCACCCTGGCCCTACTTTCATCTTTGGTAGGTCACCTTGAACCCAACAATCGACATTTCATCATAGGCCATTTACTGGGTGGTTTCCCTTGTGTTTGACGCCAATACATCTATTCATACTTTGGGATTAATGCAGTGTCTTAGATGCCATTAGCCTTATTGGTGGTTTCCTTGCCTTTGTCAACAATTTTCAACATTGGTTTCTATTCAGAGGGTCTTTTTCGTGTACCGCTTGCATTTGGCACACATGAAATACGCATAGGGTCATTGGTTCGTGAACACGTTCTTTGTCCAATCTCCACCAAATCATGAAGCTCCTGATTTGCTCCTCATGCTGAGTGATGAGAGATGCCTTAATGCTCTCATTTCATTTGTTCTCTTTCCATCGACTTCAACTCATGTATTCTCGAAATGAGACCTAGAGTTTTATGAGTACCTTGAAACTTGCATTCATTAGTGGTAGGCTCTCTCACCATTGACAGACGGGAATACATCAATGTCTCCTAATCAATGGATCTCTCAAGTGTTCAACACCAACTCCTTTATTCACATTTGTAGAGATGTACTCGGTGCCTTGATACCTACTTTCATCATTGGTAGGTTGTCTTGCATTTTCTAACGATATACCTTAATGACTGATAATCAAATGATGTCTCATCGTGTTCGACCTCAACTCATTTATTCACATGATGTAGACTTTCACCATTGGTGGAATGTATTGAAAACTCAAAGACATCACTTTGTAGACACAACTTTCTTGAGTTGTTGCTTCCATTTCATTGGACCAGTACCTATTTGACTTCAGCGATCATGGGAGATTAGATTTTACTCCATGGTATAGAGATATCTTCATATTGATTTTGAGACTAGTTTCACTAGGCCTTGTTCGTGACTATGACAACTATTGGCATGTAACCCAGTTTATATTTTCCTACTCATGGCCATAAACACTTGTTGTTATATTTTCCACATGGATCATCATTGTATTTTTGGAAGCCATGTATGCAAAGTCAGTACATAATGTAATGAGCATCTGAGTTCGTCTAGTTGGTTCTCTACCACTCCACTTCTAGGTTAGTTATAATGTGTTTCGGCCATTGCAGATACTCCTATGATCTCACAAATTAGGGGGCATCTTTTATAGCAAGATTTTCCTCACCATTGCTATCTTTCACAGAGTGCCTTTTTCCATTTCCCTATGTAGACTTACCAATCCCTTTTTGATAAATCCAGAGCCAAAAATATATATTTTTCCACATATATGCTCCCTAACTGCTTTGCAAGATGCGTATACACTTGATGCTCCACTACATCTTGCATATATCGAGATTTGTGCCAAAAAGTACAAAATGACATCAAGTTTCCATGTCACGACAGCAGATCTCTAATATTTGGCCTTCCATATACTGGAAACATTCTGACTCGGCCCTTTAGTTGCATTCTGGAGGCTATAAGAGCACAATTTCGAGCTATGGAAAAAGACAGAGAAAGCATTCAACTTTGAGAGAAAAGTTACTCTGGAGAAATTACTTCTTATAGAGTCTGCATCCCTTTGTCCCTCAAGTTTGAACACAATTTTCAACCCCCAATCTCTTCCCTTGTTGTCAAGAGGATATCATTATCTCTTTGCTATGACCTTTCCTTTGGTGGAGGATTGAAGTGGTGGAGACCCAGTTGGAAGGAACTCGGTTTCTTGGTTTCTCACCGTGCCGACACAGAAGTTTGTAATGTTGATACTTCTATTGATCAATTATTAATAGAAATACTCCTTTCCTTTCCTATCAATATCTTGAAAATATATTATTATTATCCATGGGCATGTTTTTAATGTTTATTAATGCATTGTGCTATCTGATGTGCTAACTCATTTTATATATTGTCACTATATACTTGCATAGCTTGTTTGTTGAGAACTTGCTGCAGGTGTAAAGCTTTGGGTCAAAGTGCTCAACAGTGGAACAATATCAAACGATTAGATCGAGGTAGGCTTCTTCCTTGTATTGCACATTAGTTTATATAGCGAATGTTGGAATTGAGTTGATTTCTGGAGTCATACCTATCTGTTTTTCTTTACCCTTGGCCATAGAGAGTTTTTCCCTTGTAACACTCCTTTCCATAAGAATGATATCATGGTCATAACAAAGAAGATTGATGACTATACTAGTGATATTAGGGCCGACACAACCTACTTTTTCCAAGCATTCTTCTAACTTGTCAATGTATATGCCAAAAAGGGTAGGGGACAAGGGACAACCTTGTTTGACTCTGATATTGCATTTAATATCTTTTGACCACCCCTGAGTATTTTTAAACATAGCAATAAAATTCTCATACACCCTTATTGCAGAAACCCTCAACTCAAGAGGCACTTTTATCTCTTCCAACCTATTCCAAAGGTTTTTCCCAGGAACCATGTCAAACGATTTTCTAAAGTCAACAAAACAAAACAAAAATATTGGTTTTATTATTACGAAATTCCTCTCCAATGATCCTAAAGTTAACAAGATGGTCCACAGTTGAAACATATCTCCTAAATCCAACCTGACCTTTATCTCTTTTACCGTGAATTTCTAGCCAAAGGATAATCTTCTTTTCCAAAACAATTCGATAAATCTTGGCTAAAATCAGGCTAATCACAATGGTCCTATAATTAGAGGGAATGTTTCTATCCCCATTTTTAAAAATAGTAACAATGAGGCTTTTCGTCCAAGGTTTAGGGAAGCCCTGCTTGATTGCTAAATTGAAGATCTTGTGTATGTGAGGGATAAGGATTGTCCCTCCGATTTTAAAATTTTCATCTTGGTAGTCTTCAATGTCCTTAGTTTTCCCATTTGCGAGCCGCTTAACCCCTAACTCTATGTCATACAAAGAAAAAACTTCTTCCTTTATAGGGACAATAGGAATGGTGCCCATGGAATTAGGGAACTTGTAAAGACTTTTAAGGTAGGAATTCCAGGTCCCTAAGGGAATCCTATTATTTTCTTTAGTATTCTAGGTACGTATTGATTTTATCTAGTTTTAACGACTCATTAGAAGCATCCCTAAGGAATTTCCTAACAATTTTACATTCTTTATTGTACCAAGGGTTGGTCATTCTATTATTCCTTTTATAGGACACCTCGATAGAGAACTTGTTAATAGAAGTGGAAAGGGTAGTTGTAAAATTATGAAAGAGTTCTTCAATGTTGTCCTTATAATTTATGAGATTTAATTTACTACTTAAATCCTTTAACAAAATGTCAACTTTACTTTTTTCAAAGCACAAATTCCTATGATTATCATAATTTTCTTCAATGGTGCTCCTATGCATGGAAAATTTTAGAGTTAGGGTTAAAAGTTTATGATTAGAGTCAATCTCATAGTCATTTAAAAGGTCAAAAGTTGTTATTTTGTTGGAAATGGGGATATCAAATATCACATAATCTACAACACTACTACCTATCCCATGAATACAGGTCATCTGGTTGGAGTTTTTTCCACTTCATTACTCGATTGCAAAGCTTGACCAACTCAGTACCAAACAAATTCTCAATTAGGTCGTCAGAGCCTCTTTTGTAGCTATTAGTCAAAACAACGTCCTCATCTAGCCATAAAGGATCATGGTTGGGGTCATTACTTAAAAGAGTAGCTTGTTTAGTTGCAGTCCTAGCATTAAAGTCTCTTAGCAGGAGGATATTACCTTCATTTTCAAATTATCAACATCTTGTTCTAAATTATTATAGGGACAATTTTTATCTAGATTATTTTTCTTATAAAAAATAGAATTAATAGGTGCAAAATAACAAATTTCTATATACATCTTCTTAGCATCGGAGTCTAAAATTTTTATCCAAATGTATTGATTAAGAGGGTCAATCTTATGAAGTTGAATGTGAGGAGAAATGTTCTTTCTAATATAACAAGCTATGCATCCTATCCCTCTATGGTGAGATTTTTTGTGCCATGCTGACCACAAGACAAATCCTTCCATGTTAGGGACCTTAGAATACTCATGCTCCCAAGTTTCTACTAGACAGATAATATCAATATCACTTGAGATCCAACTTATCATAAGACCTTTGTGCCATGGAAAGCCACGAAAATTCCAAAAAACGATCACGAGTGTCCTAAATTCCTATTTATTATTATCATTCTGGTCTCTATCCCTAACAATAACTTTTCGATTTCTAATTATTGCCCATTTTCCTTCCTTCCTGGCTTCTTTTACCTTTTGAACTTCCTTCCTTAATTCAGCTTGGTCTTCAAAAATTAGGACTTCATTTATAAATATTCCTGACCCTTTTAAGCTCTAAGATTTACTAAGTATGCTATATTTATGGTCGTTAAAAATTACTTTGACACGAATCAACCTATCTTTGTGATCAATTATATTTCCTAACCCCTTTACTTCTATGAGGTAAGTTGTATCAATTTTTGATTTATTTTTTAATTCTTCTTTTACTATTGCTAGCGTATCCTCCTCTTCTTGTTATTTTATACCAAAAATTATGAGGTTCAAGGCTCTTTTGTTATGCTCATGGTCCAGTTCGATTAGATTATTTATTTCCTCTTTGATGGGTTTCATATCCAATTTGTTTTCCGTATTACTGAGGGTCAAATTGTTGGTTAGTTTTTCTTCTAGCTCTTTAATCCTATCTCTCAAGTTGTGATTTTCGTCAACCCCTCCTTCTTGGGTTGATTGTTTATGTTTTTCCATTTCTTGAATTCTATCCTTCATTGTTTGAAATTCACTCTTGAACCCTAAGAATCTATCCTCTATTTGAGTTTGAATGATATCTTTAATTTGTTTTTATCAATCATTGCCTCTAGCTCTATTTGGAGTTTTACCTCTCATTCTTCACTCATTTTTTCTAATGTTTCTAACTCTATTTGGATTTTGGCATCTCTCTCTTCTCTTCTTCTTTCTACTGCTTCCATATAATCGTAAAGGATCTCTAGGGTGATTTTGAAGGGCCTCCCCTTATCAGGATGAGTTTTTGGAATAGGTGGTGGAGTGATCATATTGAAAAGAAGAGAAAAAAGATATAACAATAATTATTATGGATTGACTTTATCTCTTAAAGCAACTTTTACATATGAAACTTAAAATAATAAAACATTAATTAATTATTATTTAGTAATTCATTAATAATAATTAATTACTCAATTATTAATTAAAATTAATAATGAATAATGAATAATAAATAATAAATTAAATATTAATTAATCAAAAATAAAATAATACATACCATAATAAAATAATAAAGTAAATAATAATAACAATAAAGTGTTGGATGTAATAATAATAAAATAATACTAAACTAAACACAAACAAATAATATAACATATATATAATAATACAAAAATACATTAATAATATATTAATGTATTAATATTACATAAATTTATAAAAAAATTAATATATATAATAATACAAAAATACATTAATAATATATTAATGTATTACATAAATTTACAAAAGAATTAATATATTTGTTAAAAAATATATTAACCTTTTATTAATTAATGTATTAAAAGATAAAGAATTAATAATATATTAAAGTATTAATGTAATATAATAATGTAATATGTTAATAAATAAATATCTTAATAGTATATTGTAAAAATATGTTCATAGATTATATATTCATAAATTTGCAAAACAAATAAATAATAAAACTTATTAATTAATTAACAAAGTAAAACATTAATAATAATATATTAATTAATTAACACGTTAATATAATGTATAGATTAAGTATCAATATATTAATTCATAATCTAATGTATTAGTGTAACATGTTAATTAATAAATACTTTAGTAATATATTGCATTAATTAATTTATACATTAAGATATTGCAATAATCAAGAAAAAACAAAGAAATACTATAACCTATTAATTAATTAATAAAGTAAAACATTTTTTGTGGTGATGAAGATGATTAACGTCCACTAAGATCTAATTGGTCTATCGGACATTAAGAGGGTAAGTGATTACTTGTGATTCTTTAGAATTTTGTTTCTATGCTCGAAAAGCATGAAGAGAAGATTTCCAAGATCACCATACTTTTGTTGAGTTAAGAAGTTAGGAAGGTTGGTAGTGTGATCAATATTTTGAAAATGAGATATAATATGGGTATAGGATGGACAGTCTAAGAGAAAGTGTTTTTCATCTTCAACCTTATTAGTGTCACAAAGGTGACACACTCTTTCATCCCATGGCATTTTAGGAATTGACCAATGCACAGTTTCACTATGGAGCTCGTGAGAATTTGTTCTTATCTTAGCAATGCTTATTTTTTTCTTTACACTTGACAAAATAGATAGATAATTTTGATCTTCTAGATTAGGGTTGATTGCATCTTTATAATACCTTAATTTTCTTTTTTCCTCCAACTCTTTATCACACCACATTTTTTCCTTAAATTTTGATTTGATGTTTTTTTTAATAGTATCTTTTTTTTGCAAAATGGTTTCTTCCATGATTCCCCAATAGTTTAGCCAAGACCGAGAGTCTTTATGCCAGCCTCTCTTGAGTCGATGGTGGTTATGACTCGATTTGGAAGCAATTTTAGGTAGCCTCTTGTCTTCCATGTTGTTTAACTTGTTCTCATACATTAGGTATCTATTCATAGCCATGCTCTCAATGGGGGAGAGGATTGTTTCTACGAGGAGGATGGGATAGGGCGTATTTACTTTAATTTTGAGATTATAGGTTATAAAATTCTTTTGTATTTTCTCTATCTTTCTCCACGATTCATGAGAGATACTACAACCCGAGACGTCACATCCATAAAGAATAACAGGTGTAACAAGAGTCTCAAAGAGGAGTTTCTTCTTATCCCAACTCCAAAGTTCAGCTGATTTACAATCATTTTCAAGCACATAATAAGCTTTCCATTCCCCAATAATCATTTTCTCAATTCTATAATTCCAATTAAGCTTGTGGTGAATATAAATTTCAGGATATTTGTATGAAGTCACTTCCTCCAAGTTGTTGTTTTTATATACCAAGGTATCATAAGGAATATTATTGGATTTAATAATCATGACCTTAGTCTTATCAGTATTAACAATCATACCCATATTGGAGAAAAAATCCTTGAGGATTCTTAGTTGGTTTTCAAGATCATGGGGACTCCTTGCCATAAGAACGATATCATCGGCATAAAGAAGAAGATTGATGACTATACCAGTGAGAGTATGTCCGACACAACCTGCTTTTTCCAATCATTCTTCTAATTTATCAATGTATATGCCAAAAAGGGTAGTAGACAAGGGACAACCTTGTTTGACTCCGATATTGCAGTTAATCTCTTTTGACCAGACCTCAATGTTTTTAAACATAACAATAACGTTCTCATACATCCTTACTGCAACAACCCTCAACTCGAGAGGCACTTTTATCTATTCCAACCTATTCCAATGGTTTTTCCTAGGAACCATGTCAAAATCTTTTCTAAAGTCAACAAAACAACAAAAAATATTGGTTTTAGTATTGCAGAACTGCTCTGCAATGATACTAAAGGTAACAAGATGGTCCACAGTTGAATGATATCTCCTAAACTTTGCTTGGCCTTTAGCTCTTTTACTGTGAATTTATATCCAAATGCTAATATTCTTTTCCAAAATAATTCCATAAAGCTTGGCTAAAATTAGGCTAATCATAATGGTCCTATAATTAGAGGGAATGTTTTTATCCCTATTTTTAAAAATAGGAACAATGAGGATTTTCTTCCAGGGTTTAGGGAAGCCCTGCTTGACTGCTAAATTGAAGAGCTTGTGTATGTGAGGGATAAGGATTGGCCCTCCGATTTTAAAAATTTCAGCTTGGTAGCCTTCAGTGTCCTTAGCTTTCCCATTTGCGAGCCGCTTAACCCCGAACTCTATGTCATTTAAAGAAAAAACTTCTTCCTTTGTAGGGACAATAGGAATGGTGTCCATGGAATTAGAGAACTCGTAAATACCTCTAAGGTAGGAATTCCAGTGCGTTAAGGGAATCCTATTATTTTCTTTAGTATTGCATTTTAAAATTTGGCTCCAGAACTTATTCGGATCCAACTTGTATAGTTGTGAAAGTTGCTCTTGCCTTTTATTGATATAGTATCTTTTTTTTCTTTCAATTAGGGCTTTGTATGTATTGATCTTATCGAGTTTTAAGGGCTCAATAGAAGCATCCCTAATGGATTTCCTAGAAATTTTACATTCTTTATCATTATTATACATTAGCAATGTATTAATACATTTAATAAAGTAATAATAAAGAAATATATTAATAATAATGAAGACATACATTAATAATATATAAATACATTAATGTAATATTACATAAATGTACAAAAGTACTAATGTATTAATTAATAAATATATGAACGATTTACCAATTAATGTATTAATACATAAATATATAAAATTAAAGTATTAATTAATTAATTAATTAATACCTTAATGTCATGTATAAATTAAGTATTAATATATTAATGTATAATTTAATGTAACATGTTAATTAGTAAATACCTTAATAATATATAATATATTGTATTAATAACTTATACATTAATAAATTGGTAAAGTACACATACATTATTACATTAATCATTAAAGAATTAGTTAATTACGCCGAAAGGCGTATACCTATTGGATATGGGCACAATTAATCACCTTTTAATCTAAAATTCTAATCTGATGGCTAACAATTGAAAACGCTGGAATATTCTTAGTCATCCTCCCAAATCAATGAATGTGATTTACTCTTCATAACTTGTATTTTTGAATGCATCACTTAACCTATTTACTTTTTAACATTTACATAATCATATTAAGAAATTACTGTACCACCACATGATTGCCACGTTTAACTGATTAACATTTGGAATTACCACATTTAAGATTAACTTTTGGATTTCCTGAGCTCTATGTGCGTTTTAGCTGTCCGTGTGTTTCAATTCACCAGACTAACTTACATTTAAGATTAACTTTTGGATTTCCTCAGCTCTATGTGCGTTTTAGCTATCCATCCGTTTCAATTCACCAGACTAACTTTCGGCGTTCACCATCTGCAAGACCAGCCACTTTGTGGATGTGCTAGTTAATTACACAGAAAGTGTTTTTAAGGGGAAGTTTCTCTAGAAGCCTTCGTCGTCTATACAAACCCTATAAAAACTTACCATTTGTTATCCAACAACCAACCAATTATATTTCCACGTGTCGTCGTCTTCTTCGCTGACTCCACCTACTCAAAATTGTGTTTGTTCAATCGGCGGCCGCTACCCCACTGGAGGCATAACTTTTTTTTTGGTGGTGGAGATGCAGGATAAAAGAAAGGTTTCGATTCATATCGATTAATGCAGTTTCAGGACATACCCCGAGCTCCAAGTCTTCATGCATTATCTTTGAACAAATTATCAATTATTCTTGACAGGAATGTTGAGAAGACGCGAAGGAGTGTATCTCCCCAACAATGGGGCAAAGCGAAGATCAAGCGAAACAAGTGGTCTGTAGTATTACCGGAAGTGTAACGGGTTAGGAGACTCGCCAACGTATTGTCGTTTGTAATAGTCAATGCTGCACTCAGTAGTGGGCACGTTTTCAAGATTATAGACCACGAATTTACAGTTGTAGTTGTGTATGCTTGTTACACCAAGCCATACAAAACAATTGTAATCTTCATTTCTATCGGCTAAACTACAGATGTTCTTCTAACGGACAACCAGTCGATGAGAAAATACTCTATGGCCGCCCGAGATTATAATAATTAGGGATCATGTGCTTTCGATAACACCACCACCACTAACATTATAGAGTACATGGGACACCAAATTTCTATGCGTCCCATATTTCCTAGGCTTCCATACTACAATGACACTGAAACTGTCACCAAATTTAGTAGATCACTGTGAAGCCTCGCTTCCGAAGAGTACCCAATAGAAGTTCTGCATAACATAGATGAAAGCCTCATCTCCACAGTTGGATTGGGATTTCTTTCGTGTGCCACTTGGAAAACCTGTGAAGGACCCAACGAAAATATGAATAATCGGATCTATGTCGTCTCCTAGAGAAGCTGAGCTTCGATCTCCTTTCCCCGACAACAACGCCAATTTGTTATCACTCCAGGAAACTCTCCTAGGCTGTAAGTTGGAGATGCCTGGTAACTAACTCTTTTTGGGAAATATTTTGTTAATAATTGATGTGGTTTTTGGATCAAGATGAATATCTAGGGACTGGACTGTGTGCTTAAGACTATCTAGAGATATCAAATATCACAAGGCCTTCTAGGAATGCAATCAGACAAGGTTTGATTAAATGGAAGAGAAGATAGCTATTGAACCAGATTATACTCATATAAAACAAGCACAATGAGTTTAAGAACTAAGGAAATAATTTATGATTCTTAACTTAATCAATCAGCTAGTGAGATGACAGTCACATGTAAATTGAATAAGCGCCAATAAAGAAATCATTCACTCATAAGATATCAGAGAACATAAAAGAAAAAGTCTAACAACACAACTGAAGGAAGCTTGCAATGTTTCATATATTAAGAATAAGCCTCTTGGTTACAGTAGCAGCATGTAGAACCCAAAATCGAACCCTCTGTTCATCTTCTATCCTAAGCTTTATAGAATTACAAAGTAGTTCTAAGATCCTGAAAACAAGGATCAAATATACTAAACATAGTAACTCAAAATTCAGTTGCAAAAGAAGTGGGATGCTTCCCCAAAATGAAGCCAATCCCAGATTTCTCTCTGTTGATTGTTGGTGTAATGTAGAATAGCCTCCCAAGGCTAAATGATGACTCTCAAACAGAGACCAAGTCGAATTTGTTGATGTGGCAAGGTGTCTTGATTTTCTATCTTAATTAAAAATGTCCATAAACATTTGAAACATCTCCTTTCTCCACAATTTGTCAAAAATAACTATTGGCCTAGACTTGGTAATTCATTAGACATTCATTCGAAAATATCTCGAATCTTTTCATCTCAAAAATCCTTGATCTGTGTAAAAACTCGTCCAATCTGGACAGACAGGCTTTCGGTGGTTATCTGGGAAAGTTTCTGGGTGAGTTATCTGCTGAAAGCACCTCTTTCGGTGGTTAATGAACAGTCGTCCTGTTCACCTAAACCACTGAAAGTTAAACTTTGAAGAAATTTCAAAATTGCAAAATGATTACCCTGGGTCCTCTTTAATGCTCAAGCTTTCTTAGATGTTACAGCCCTGGTTCATGCAGACCTACGAACTTTTGCTGGCTGTGTAGGGAGCTCTGGTGTATCTGTTATGGTCGTGGCTAAATTAGCCAAAGTGTCCAACCCAGTTTTCTCATCTTCTGGTGATTTAAATTCTTTTAACTTGAGCCTCAGAATCCTGAGGTGCCTGTATAGTTTCATATTTTCTCTGATCAAAACTTTGTTTCTATCTTTGATTTTGTCATGTTTTTCTTTAAGAGTTTGATTCATTCTGAATAGTTCTGCATTTCTCTCAGTGAGATCTGTGTTGGATTTTTTGATCACCCTCTCTATAACTTCCATCTCATAAATTTGTTGTAGGAGCTTGTTTATTTTTTGTGTTCTACCTTTCTTAGGCCTGCTTGAGGAGGCTTCTGCTTCTGGTTGCCTATGGGTCTCTGGAGGACTTGATGAAGGTAGATTTGCATGAAATTTTGCAACCTCTTTGATCTGTAAGTTATCGTGTGTCTCTGCCACCCCCTGCTCTGATTTAGAGTCACTATAAGGTAGATTGAGAAGGTTTTTTCCTATGGAAGGGTTTTTAGATTGTTTATCTTCAAACTATAATTTCCTCTTGATTCCTTCCTTCTTGCTAGGGGATGCTTTTATAGGATATCTGGGTATTGAGATTCCTTTCCTTTTCCTGTGACTACTCTTGGGAGTAGGAGATTTTCTACCTCTAGCCTTCTTAGTTTCTGCCTTTGGTGGTCTTTCTATCTAAAATTCATTCCAAAACAAAAAGAAACAACACTCAATGTGTTTCCTCTGCAGATCTTTTCTCACAAGAAGAGTAATCAACCCTTGATGTGATAATCTGCTGCTAATCTTAGCAGGCTGGGATTTCACTTGTCTTGCCATCTTTGTCAAGGTTTTGTGAAAGTAAGGCAGGTTTATTAGTCCTCTGCCTGTGAAGTGATTCAGAAGTTTAAAATGGTAATACATTACCCTGTTGTAGCGCCCCTCAAAAGTGATATAAACCAAAATTGCCTTCAACAGGGACTGCCACTTTGGCTCCAGATAGGACATGGGAATATCCTTCTTCCAGGTTAAATCTTTATGCATTGGTAACAAATATGACCTGAATTCGACATTTGATGGTGATGTGGTTTTAAACCAACAGTCCCCCGTTATGGATAACCCTATGTACTCAGCAATGGATGCTTCGTCGATGATAATCTCCTCCCTGCCCACTTTAGCAATCCTTCCATCATAGGAGAGAGAAAAATTTTCGGCCACCTGTTGGTGAAATGTTGTCAATTTCTCACAGTATGCAAAAACTCCAGTCTGTCTGAAAGACTCTGCCACCTCCGGATGAGCTTCCAAATACCAAATTCCATCCACCTCGGACCTCAAAGCAGGGCTTGCTTTCGACATGGGTCGATGCTAACTGTGCCTGAAACTGTGGGAAACAAGACATTCGGGAGGCAATGACTCTAGAAATTAGGCAGACAGTGAATATCATTCATAAAAATCGACAGAAAAGGGTGATACACACCGAGTTCGAAAAACTAGCACAGTTTCAGACGACCATTTAATTGAGAATATGCCGAAGATTTATATTTTCGGTGGCATTTGTATTTCTGAACTTGAAGGAGAATAGATTCCAGACTTACCTGAAAACCCGACCAGGCTTACTTGACTCGGGAGTGCTTGCTGGACTTAATGAAAATTCGACAAACCTCAGAGAAAGAGGGATCGGGATTCTTGAAAATACGATTTACTGATGAAATCACGAGCTTATGGATATCTTCAGCTATCTCCGGGATTCATAATGACTCATTATGGTTTCAGATGCAGGAATGACTAGATCATGATGACTAGCGTACTTGCGACTAAAATGGAGGGTAGCTCTGTGCAATCATACCTGCCAATCACTGCCCTGTGTGGATTTGAAATGACCAATGCGATGGATAAGACACAGGGGCTTCAAACCTTTAGGATGGACGCCACGAACATGCATCATCTCCCGCATGGCGAGATTTCGGCGGTTGTGTTTCTAATCATTGCACCAATCTTGACAGTTGGCTTGTGTGAAAGCACGAGCTTTCATTTTTCCCGTTCAAACACTTTCGGTGGTTACTTCCCTTCTGCTTCGACCCCTGAACTGCCGAAAATAAAAACTTTCGGTGGTTAATGAGCACATTGGAGGCTCGCCTAAACCACCGAAACCTAATATTTTTCCTTTTTCTTGACCGAACCAAAATCAACATTTCTTTTGAGATTGTTTTCAAAATACAGACTCTCTAACCTACTTACAAAAATTTAGAAATTAAATTTAGATCGCAACCTATCACCTAAAAAGCAAATAAAATCCACCAATTTATTTGAGGAGTTAACAAACCACATAGTGTCATTGTTACTTTAGGGGGTCATCTCTACAGAATACTAGCAGTAGTTCAAACTATTGTTCCACCTACACAGTGCCACAAGGTAGTATCTCATACTGCAAAATTCAGCTTCTTCACAATTTGTTCAAAAGGGGAATAGAAGGACACTGCAACCACTACAACCTCACCCCAAGCACCTTCTATCCAACAGAAGCAGGTCAACAAGGTTGTAGAAAAGAATAAATATTCCTTCTGAACACCTTCCTCTCATGTAGCTTGACTTGTTAAAAAACCTCAGTCTCAACAGGTTCATGACAGACTTCCAGAAACTAAGCAACGCGACGTCTCCAGCAAGGCAAGAAACTCACCAAGATGCAAATTCAACAAACGCTTTTCCCTCTCCCCCGCGAACTCAACGCAATGGAGACCATTTATTCCTAAGGAGGGAGTATTTATCCAAGTGGATATCGGTGGCCACCCACCTTTTCCAACTGGCTCAAAACAATTTTCTGGCAATTTTGGTAATTCACTATTTTTAGTAGTTTTCACTTCCGGAGCTGTTTTGAGGCCCTAAATGATATTTTTTTTGGGAAAAAGGGTTTTCCATATGGAATTTCCTTCGATATTGTGCCTAAATTGAATCTCCGTGATGATACCTTTCCAACAAGCTATCATACACCTAAAACAAAGATCGTATGCAAAAGTTACGACCCCGAGAAATGGATGTACTAACTTACCCAAACGGGGCCCACATGACTTTTGCCACTCCATCTCCTAGGGTTAGGTTTTTAGATGTATAGGGTCTTTAGCATTCCTGTTTATTGTAAAAATTCCTTCAGGGCCTCATTGTAATCATCTTCTTGCGAATGCGAGTAGCCGTCACATCTCTTCTTAGAGATAAGCTGCCACCATTCTAGTGAGTCTTTCACTCAATATTTTTATAGTCTCTGTACATTTCTTTTATTAATGAAAATCGTGTATTACTATATATATGTGTTTATGGTTTCATATCTGATACATTTATGTTATATTATTGAATATTTGCGATATCTCTATGTATTTTTGTATTATATCTCCACTCTCATTTCATGCCAAAAATAATACGGATCATAAACACCCTAAGCTAGTTTCAGGTGGAACCCATACATGAGCATTGGATATATGAAAAGCATGTTATAAGATATATTCATACGAATCTAGAATATGGTTTAAGTTATACCTCATGCAATGGTATACATCTTCATGTATTCACATATTCAGATTGGGCAGGGAGTGTAGAAGACATAAGGAGTACTTTAGGGATGTGTTTCAGCTTAGGATTTGCTATGATATCTTGGGGCAGTAGGAAACATAAGTTTTTCACACTCAACACAACATAAGAAGAATATATCACAACATGTGAGGCATGTATAGAAGAAGTATGGTTGAGGAAGCTGATTTCTAGATTATTTGATCAGGTACCAGATTCAACCATAATATACTGTGACAATTAGAGTTATATAAGGCTATCCAAACACCCATTGTTTCATGATCGACCGAAACACATTGATATCAAATAATACTTTATTGATGATCAAGTCTTGGAAGGAGAAGTGAAACTCCAGTATATCTCCACATATGAGCAGATAGAAGATAATTTGACAAAGCCTTTGTCCAGAATAAAGTTTGCATACTTACAAGGCAAGTTGGGGCTCGTGGAGATAACTCCCTTAGCTGAAAGGGAAGATATGGATCCCCATGTTGGGAGGGAGAAATAATATATATATATATATCATTGATTTATGGACATTCATTTTCTAGTTTGGAAAATGATCCAGGATGCGCAGTTCCTTTCCAGTTTGAAAAGTGGTTTGAGATTCTCTGACGGATAGGCAATTTCCAGTTCGGAAAATGGTCCAGATCGGACAATCATTTTCGTGATGAAAATGTTTTGAGAGATTGTTGATGTACCATAGAAGACGATTCCCCTTATGGCCAGTGTGGGGGAATGGTCTAGGAAAATCATTCTTCTTGGCAGTCACTCTCAATAGGGGTCAAGTAGAATGTTCTGCCTCTTCGGGTAGTCATTCTTTCGAAGTTCAAAGTTGTGAGAATTTTAGAAGAATGGTTAGTTTTGGAGGTTTGTGTAGGACATTCATTTCCTTAGGAAATGGTCTGGATAGTCATTCCCTAGGGAAGACTCATTATCTCGAGGTTGCACTATGTTTAGTGCCAGAGGAATGGCCCAGTTAGGTGAATGGTCCAGGTTCAACAATCAAGGATAGACATCCCCTAGGGAAGACTCATTCTATCTCGATTGTACTATGTTTAGTGCTAGAGGAATGGCCCAATTAGGTTAATGGTCGACGCTCAGAAATCAGGGACAACTATTCTTCCATGCTTGGGAAGAATATTCTAGACAGCCCATGGTTGATGTTTTTACTATATGAGGGAAGATGCTTTTCCAAATATCACAGATGTGAGTAGAATAATGGCCCAAATGACTCAACTTGTATCATGATATTGTTTATGCAGGTTTATATCAGTTGATATGATCATTGTAGAGACTGTATGTCTCTAGCAATAGTTGTATACTACTATGGTGTATGAATTCCACTGATTGTGACTATGTGTCACTAGTTAGTATCTGTGTGCTATTTGGTATGGTTGTGTACCACTAGATAGTAGTTATGCAATACTATGGATAGACATAGTTGTGTTCTATCAGATGACATTGCACTGATTGTAATGGATATTATCCAGTTAGATAATGATGATGGTTCTCATGATTTGATCATGAGATAGCCTGTGTGGCTTTGATGATGCTACCAGTTGAATGGTTTGTTTGTGCTCAAAACCATTTCCTTTTATACCTCCCTAGATAGGAGGGAGTGTTGATATTATGGTAGCTTCGAGAGGTATTAACCACCACTTGTGACCTTTGATGATATTATAATATTCTAGTAAACAAGAACAACCCTAAAAGACTTGGACATAACCCTATAAGAGAAGTCAACTAAAGAAAATATTTTATATTGAGTCTTTAACCTCCAGAAAGAGAAGTCGACCCAGACAGCCTAAAGAGAGTAGTATAAATATAGGGCGCCAGAGCTCATTTTTCACACACAAGTCGCAACTATAGAAATTTCGTAGTGCACATGTCTGGAGAGAAACTGCAACTACACTTATTGCAACCTGTAATTTCAGTCTTTTTGGTTTGAACTTTTTGATCAGTCTTGGTTATGTTTGCTTGGTGCATTATCCATGGTTGGATATTGATTTGATACTAGAATTCTTCTCTCTGTCAAGGTCAAGATGCTTGGGGGTGGCATTCATGCCTATGGTTGGGTGACAATATTGTTATATTGTTTATGGTAAAACAGTTATACCCACTATTCTAATAAAGGACTGCCTGAGGGACTATGTGACAGAGAAGGGTGGAGGTTCATTCTCTTTGGTGGTGCAGAATGGGTTGTTGTGAGTGTTGGAGAATCCTTTGATCTTGAGTGCTAACTAGTTTGGGAAGCCAAGTAACACTCTAGAACTATCCTTGTGGATTCATAGCCCTAGCTCGATGGTGACATTGTTGTTGAGACTTGGAACATTATAGTCTATGGTTCGGTGGACCTTCCTTGGTCTGTAGCAAATTGGTGTCTTCTTTTATAAAAGATAAGTTCTCTCTATTATGGTTTCCTTTACTTGTGTATTTATCTTCTGCTACGTATCAAATTATTATACCTAAGATTGTACCTAGAATATGCATGCTTGCTAGTTAATGTTGTGGATGCTATATTGTGCATGTATTTTATGTTGTGGTATGAATATTGACCATTGCATGTATGTATTTCATGTTTCTTTATTAATTAATTGTTATCAGAGTTTTCCAAGTCAGCCAAGAGGTGCATTCTTGGTGTGGCATGCACGTCTTGTGGAAGGTTGCGTATGTTACAATTTGGTAAGAGAGAATAAATTTAGTGGCATTTCCTGACTTGGGTGGCTCGGTACTTTACACTCTCGTACTTCCACGTTATCTTGTTGATGTTATCATGATGTCATCCTATCATTTGTATGGATGGCCATGTGGTACCATGTGGGCCTGCCACATGGAACCCTCATTTTTCCTATTTTTTCCAAACATTAAACTACCATAACATTCTCATACGACGTCCATAGGTTGCCGCATGTCACCCCTATTTTGCTTATTTTTTCCAAACATTAAACGAGCATAACATTCTCATATGAAGCCCATTTGAGGAAATTTTTGTGTCGTTGGAAATATATCATCGAGATCTATGAAATGGAGTCATTTTAAAAGGAATATGAGAATATCATTTTTTGAGCATTTTTGGATCCTCTTGGATCTCCTTAAGCATTTTGGATTGTCCTGGATCAATAAATTTCACCTCTCTACTATATGTGGCTTGATATGGATTGATCTATTGACTAGATTAATTCTAATTGACCATCACATATAGCCATATCCTATTGATGATTTGCAAAGGTTTACAATGTTTATATTTGTATTATTCTCAATGCATTTCCTTGGAATACATCAAATTGTAGTTGAAAAACATTGTTTTATCACTCCTCTTGCTCCATATCCATGCATTTTGTGGCTTTAAACCTAACTAGCGAATATTTAGGAAATCCCATTCATGCGGTGCAATAAACAAATTCAATGAATTGTTTGAGTTATTTCCTATGCCTTCTTATAGAAATACTCTCCCTACCAGATCTGCATCAATATTCTCTCCACTACATCATTTAAAGAGACCGATATTCCTTGTGGTTGTGTTGAGTAGTGAGAGTAATGCTATTTGGAAGGAATTGGTTCATTGGGGTGTTGTTTAGGACATTATCATTTTTTTTCTCTTTTCCACAATAATTTTCCTCATAATGTGGTTTATACCAACAACCTATCCTTGGTAACCAATAAAACCCTTTCTATGGATCACATTTTACACAATTGTTATATCCAAACACATTTTCTTCAAAGGGTGGATCGTTTGATGAACCTCTCCTCTCTAGTTCTTTGCACACACTTGCCTCATTTTTTGTCTTTTCACAAGTCAACATGTGATTCATAGTTCTCCTTTCTTATCTCCAAGTCATTCCAATTTCCCGACCAACTACATGATGTGAAAAACCTGGATTAATTTTTCATCTCAACAAGAATCGCAAGATCCCACCACAACTTAGAATTCATCTATGAGATTCCAAGAAATGGTAATTATACCTACTAAGTATTTTACACACAATGACGACATAACAAACCTATGCTATCAATGAGGGACCCCATTTCTCTATATCGATATATCCGTAGTTCCTCTATTACATTTTACTCTTCTATACATATGGAATCTTCAACATCAATCAACTCTTTAGTTACATAATTAGTCAATGAAGTCTATAGTATACCCCTTTATTTCTCGAATTCTCTATTATTTTCACAACATCTCTAGCTAATATTTTTCACATGCCTATTTTCATCATT
>ML809591.1:202186-229945 GCA_009831015.1 Picea engelmannii | reverse complement strand
CACTTCATCATTGATAGAAGTAGCCAAAAGAACCTCATCTTAGCAGAGGTCATCAAGTGGTAGGCCCTATGAACAATGCCTCACCCACAACCATACACCATTTGATGGCTCTACCAAGGAAGCAATCTCCGTAGTAGCCAACAGTGCCGACTGTCGTACGACATCTTCAAAGATGATGTATTGTGTGAGGTTGATCCTCTTAAAGTTTGTGATTTTATTTTGGGCCAACCTTATTTATGGAAACATCATGTTGTATATGAGTATAGTCCTCGTAGTGTTATTATTACTTTGAATAGGAAATTGTACAGGATAACCGAGGCAGTCCCACCTAGTGCTATTTCCTTGATCTCTGCTAAGCAATGCAGGAAGGTCATCTCTCAGATGGGGAAGTTTGTCTTCTTCGTGATTCACTCTGAGAATAAGTGAAAGATCATAGACACATCCAGGGTCTCTACGGCCAACCTCTCCACATAGCAGAAGAAAGTAGATAAGGTCATGGAAGAATACTCAGATATCTTTTCCTCACCTACAGGGGTACCTCTGCACTGCCAGGTCAAGCACACCATCGATCTGACCCATGGCACACTGCTACCTAATAGGCCAGTCTATCATTTCTCTTTGTTAGAGAATGAGGAGATCAAGCAATAGATCCAAGAACTTCTCCACAAGGGGAACATCTTCCCCAACTCATCACCTTGCGAGAGCCTAATCATGCTGGTACAGAAGAAATATGGGACCTGGCGACTCTGTATTGATTACCAAGCTCTGAATAAAATCACAGTCAAAAACTGATACTCGATTCCCCGAATCAATGACCTCCTTGATCAACTCACGGGGGCCAAATATTTCAATAAGATTGATATGAAGTCTGGCTACCACTAGGTCCTAATAAAATATATAGATGTATGGAAGACCACCTTCAAGTCAAAGGAAGGCCTTTTTGAATGGTTGGTCATGCCCTTTTGTTTGAAAAATTCTCCAGCCACTTTCATGAGGATGATGGATGATATCCTGTGACCATTCACAATTAATTTTGTCATGGTGTATCTGGATGACATTCTAATTTACAACAAGACTTGGGTTGAACACTTACAGCATATTCAATAGGTTTTGCACACCTTACAACAACACAAGATATACCCCAACTTGGAAAAATGCTCCTTCGGCATGGACAGGGTCCATTACCTTGGCTACATCATTGATCAACATGGTGTACATGTGGATCCAGCCAAGATCTAAGTCATCCGTGACTAGCTAGCCCCAACAACATTCATTGAGCTTTCGAGCTTCTTGGGCCTTTCCAATTTCTACTGCAGGTTCGTGTTAGGTTTCTCCCATATTGCATGGGCCCTCAGCCAAATAAACAGGGGTGTTGGTAAGGAGAAGTTTTCATGGGGCCAATCCCAACAACAAGCATTCGATGATTTGAAGCAGCTCTTGTGCTCAGCCCCAATACTTTCACTACCAAACTTGTGGAATCCTTTTGAGACTGAGACAAATGCTTCAGACTATGTTGTGGGTGTCGTTCTCACTACCAACAACCACCCTGTGGCCTATCATAGTGAGAAATTTTCAGATACTGTCAGTATGTACCCTACTTATGATAAAGAAATGTACTCCATTATGAAAACATGTTGCTAGTGGAGACATTACATTCTTGGGAAGGATACAACCATCCACACTGATCATAAGCCATTGCAGTTCATGCAGACACAGGGAAAATTGCAGAATGATCACTATCAAAAGTGTTCTACATACTTGCAACAATTCTACCTTAACATCAAGTATAAAATAGGAAGCACCAATCACGTTGTTGATTGCCTCAGTAGACTGCCAGTCACGACACTCACCACAGTGGTAGACTCTTGCCACCATGAGACATCTCGATGGCCCCAACGCTTTGAGATAGACCCTGACTTCTCCACCACCTACCAAATGTTTGGTGAAAACACAGTTGTCGATAATTTCCATCTTCAGGATGGGTTGTTGTGTCATCTGGGCCATATATGTGTTCCATCAAGTGAGCAAGTGAAGCTAATCTAAGAAGCCCACTATAGTCGAGTGGCAGGACACTTTGGCATTGAAAAGACAGTGGCGATGCTACAGAAACATTTCTATTGGTCGAAACTTTTACAGGAGGTCAAAAAGTATATCAGGTCTTCCCACTCTTGACAGGCCATGGAATCCATCTCAATGGACTACATGTCAGGCCTCCCATCCACCAAGCGGGGAAATGACTGTGTTTTTGTGGTTGTTGATCGCTTCTCTAAGATGGCGATTCTGGTTGCCTACAAGAAGAGCATCACAGTAGAGGCCACTACCAAGATCTTATTTCAATGAGTCTAGGTACATTTTGGAATCCCAAAAACCATTGTATCAGATCAAGATAGTCGATTTCTCAGCACATTCTGGTTGAGCCTCTGGTCACTGCTGGACACAAAGCTCACCAAATCCATGGCCTTCCACCCCCAGACAGATGGCCAAACCGAGGTTGTAAATGGAATTATTGTGCATATCCTTTGGATGTATAACTCAAAGCACCCTTGCACATGGGATGAGATCCTTCCCTATGTCCAACATAGCTACAACTGAACCTTGCATAGCTCAACCGGCCACAGCCCCTTTCAAGTGGGGTTGGGATTCCAACCATTGGGTTCCATAGATGTTGCACTTCCCCTTGTAGTCACATCAACTGAATCATCTCCTACTCCAACTAAAGCTAACAAAGCCATCTGGTTCATTGAGCGTATCCAACACATCTGCCAACAGGTTCAGGATATCCTACAGAAATCCAATGACAAGTACAAACAACATCGTGATCAACATCGGGTGCCACATAAGTTTTAGGTGGGAAAAAAAATTTGGTTTCACTTGCAGAAATAATGCCTTACAGGACCCCATCGGATCAAGGGAGCTCAATAACAAAGGATGTAGCTTTATGGAGTCGTCAAAGCAAGGCATCTCCTGCACCAAGGCAAGTGGCTCACCCAGGGCCAAGTTCAGCAGAAATTTCCTCATCTGATGGGGGACCTTAATGAAATGGAGGCCATTGATTCCTAAGGAGGGAGGATTTATCCATATGAATATCGGTGGCCACCCACCTTTTCCAACTGTCTCAAAACAAATTTCTGGCAATTTTCGCAATTTACTACTTTTAGCAGTTTTAACTTTTGGGGCCATTTTGAGGGCCTAAATGAAGGTTTTTCAGGATCGATATCCTCAATTATCCTAATGGTATGATTTATCCCCAAACATGAATCTCCTCATCGATACCTTTCCAACGGGCTATCACACGCCTAAAAGAGAGATCGTATGCAAAAGTTACGACCTCGGGAAGTTGATGTACTAACTTACCCAAACATGGCCCACATGACTTTTGGCGCTTCATCTCCTAGAGTTAGGTTTTTGGATGTATAGGGTTTTTGGAATTATTTCTTATTATAAAAAATTCTGTAGAGCCTCATTGTAACCTTGTGAGTGCTTCCATCACATCTCTTCTGAGAGATAAGCCGCCACCATTCCAGTAAGCTTGTTTCCGCTACATTTAATAGTTTCAGTTTATTTCGTTATTGAATGGAAAACCAATTTTACTGTATCTCTATTATTTTGTGTTATTAACTTGTTAATAATATGTATTAATTTCATTCTGCTCATAAAATCTAGATCAGTGGTATCAGAGCGGTCTGCTCCTTGTCGTCTTAATGCATGTCCCCAATGAGGTTGGAGTACAAAGAGTTGGTTCTCGAGCATGTTTCTCTTAATGAAAGAAGCTCTCGCACGCCCAAGCGACCTCCTATGGTAGGAAAAAATAAATATCTCGATACATGATATCCTTTCAAACTATTGATTGAGGAATCCCTCACGCAACAAAGGAACAAGATGATCGATAGTTTTGTGCAAATCCTTCGGCGGCTACCAACAAGCGACGCATCTTCTTCGAACGGAGGTGTCGCCCCCTTCAAGGTGAAAATAAACTTCGATATTCCTATATTTTAAGGTCAGATAGACACAGATGATGTAGACAAGTATTTGAATCTACTAGAAGGGTATTTTTCTGTCCATAACTTTTCGAATGAAGAAAAGATTACTTTTGCGCTCCTCAAAGTTGTTCCCCATGTCAAAGATTGGTGGGAAACTTTCTGTGAGAAAAAGGAAATAGAGGTAACCTCCCTATTTTCATTCATGGCCACCTGGGAATCCTTTAGGGATGCTATTAAGGAGCAATACTACCCTGTTAGAAGTTATGACGACCTGTATACCAAATGGACCACACTGCAGCAAGAAAGAGACCAATCTGTGCCAGATTTCACAAATATCTTCCATACCTAGCACACCAAGTTGGGTATCAAAGATTCAGAGCAAAATCTGGTGCTCAAGTATTATGGTGCTCTACATAGATACATCTAGACTAAAATGTAATTTTTGGACATATCATCCTTAGGCGCGGACTACCGATATGCCGTCAAAATCGAGTAGAATATCAAAGAAAAGACGTGACAATTTGGGAGTGGGAACCCCTCACAACAAAAGCTAGGAAAGGGTGACCCCAACCCACTAAATAAAGAATAGAGAAAATATGGACAGTATAGAGACAACTTGTCCAAGCCACAAGCAAATAAGGACACTGAAAAGACAAAGAAAGATACCGTGAAGTGGTGTGACTTCTATAAGAGCCCTTGGCATAACACTGCTGATTGCCACTCAAATCAGTTACTGGTGGCTAAAGTGAAAGCCTATGAATCAGATGTAGATTATGACTCTGAGATAGAACCATAAAGGGGAAGACAGATCATTGACATGAAACCCAGTGCTACCGTTGCTACCACCAAGCTCCATCCTGGTGAACCAAATGAGCTAGAATAAAGAGAGTGCCTCTTCCATTCACAGATGTGGGTAAAAGGCATCTCGCTGCACTTCATCATTGATAGCGGTAGCCAGAAGACCCTCATCTGAGCAGAGGTCATCAAGTGACTGGCCCTACCAACAACACCACACCCACAACCATACACCATTGGATGGCTATGCCAAGGAAGATATATCTGCGTTAGCCAACATTGTCGACTGTCATATGGCATCAAGCCCTTCAAAGAAGAGGTATTGTGTGATGTTTCTCCTCTCGAAGTTTGTGATGTTATTTTGGGCCAACCTTATTCATGGAAACGTCATGTTGTATATGAGTCTAGGCCTCATAGTGTTATTATTACTTTGAACAGGAAATAGTACAGGATACCTGAGGAAGTCCCACCTAGTGCTATTTCCTTGAGCTCTGCTAAGCAATGCAGGAAGGTCATCTCTCATACAGGGAAGTTTGTATTCTTTGTGATTCACTCGCAGAATAAGAGAAAGATCACAACCACATCCAAGGTATTTGCGATCGACCTCTCCACATAACAGAAGCACGTAGATAAGGTCATGGAAGAATACTCAGAATACTCAGATATCGTCTCCTCACCTACAGGGGTACCTATGCACTGCCAGGTCAAGCACCCCATCAATATAACCCCCGTCTTACCGCTACCCAATGGGACAGTCTATCGTCACTCTTTGTTAGAGAATGACGAGATCAAGCGATAGATCCAAGAACTGCCCCACAAGGGGCACATCCACCCTAGATCATCACCTTGCGAGAGCCCAATCATGCTGGTACAGAAGAAATATGGGACATGGCGACTCTGTATTGATTACCGGGCTCTGAATAAAGTCACAGTCAGAAACTGGTACCTGATTCCCCGACTCGATGACCTCCTTGATAAACTCATCGGGGCCAAATACTTCAATAATATTGATCTGAAGTTTGGCTACCACTAGGTCCTGATAGAATAGATAGATGTATGGAAGACTGCCTTCAAGTCAAAGGAAGGCCTTTTTGAATGGTTGGTCATGCCCTTTGGTTTGACAAATGCTCCAGCCACATTCATGAGGATGCTGGATGATATCCTGTGACCATTCACCAATACTTTTGTAGTGGTGTATCTGGATGACATTCTAATTTACATCAAGACTTGGGTCGAACACTTGCAGAATATTCAGCAGGTTCTGCACACCCTGTGATAGCACAAGCTATACGCCAACTTGGAAAAATGCTCCTTCGACATGGAAAGGGTCCATTACCTGGGCTACATCATTGATAAGAATGGCATACATGTAGATCCAGCCAAGATCCAAGTCATCCGTGACTGGCCATCCCCAACAACACTCACTGAGCTTCAGAGATTCTTGGGCCTTGCCAATTTATATTACAGGTTCGTGTTGGGTCTTTCCCATATTGCATGGGCCCTCAGCCAAATAAACAGTTGTGGTGGTAAGGAGAAATTTGTGTTGGGTCGGTCCCAACAACAAGTGTTCGATGATTTGAAGCAGCGCTTGTGCTCAGCCCTAGTACTTTAACGATGAGACCTGCAAAATCCTTTTGAGATCAAGGCAGATGCTTCAGACTATGTTGTGGGCGTCGTTCTCACTCATCACGACCACCCCGTGGCCTATCATAGTGAGACATTATCAGATATTTTTTGTAAGTACCCTACTTACGAAAATGAAATGTACTCCATTGTGCAAGCATGCCGCCAGTGGAGAAATTACATTCTTGGGAAGGAGATAGTCATCCACGCTGATCATAAGCCACTGTAGTTCATGCAAACACAGGGAAAATTACAGAATGATCGGCATCAAAAGTGGTCCACATACTTGCAACAATTCCACCTCAACATCAAGTATAAAACAAGAAGCACCAATCGTGTTGTTGATTACCTTAGCAGACCGCTAGTCATGAAACTCACCAAGCTACTAGACTCTTGTGGCCATGAGACATTTGGATGGCCCCAAGTCTATGAGACAGACCCTGAATTCACCACCACCTACCAAATGTTGGGTGCAAACGCAGTTGTCAATAATTTCCATATTTAGCATGGGTTATTGTGTCATTTGGGCCATATTTGTGTTCCATCAAGTGAGCGAGCAAAGCTAATCTGGAAGGCCCACTACAGTCGAGTGGTAGGACACTTTAGTATCAAAAAGATAGTGGTGATGCTACAGAAACATTTCTACTGACTGAAACTTCAATAGGAGGTCAACAAGTATATCAGGTCCTGCACTACCTGTGCTATTGAAAAATCAACCACTAAGAAACAAGGCCTGTACAACCCTCTTCCCACTCCTAATAGGCCATGGGAATCCATCTCAATGGACTACATGTTGGGACTCCCATCCACCAAGCGGGGAAATGGCTGTGTTTTTTGGTTGTTTATAGCTTCTCTAAGATGGCGATTCTGGTTTCCTGGAAGAAGAGCATCACAACAGAGGCCACTGCCAAGCTCTTCTTTGAATGAGTCTAGGTACATTTTGAATCCTAGAAACCATTGTCTTAGATCAGGATAGTTTATTTCTTAGCACATTTTGGTCAAGCCTCTAGTCATTGTTGGACACCAAGCTCACCATGGCCTTCCACCCCCAGACAGATGGCCAAACGAAAGTTGTAAATCGAATGATTGTGCATATCCTTCGCATGTATAATTCAAAGAACCATTGCACATGGGATGAGATCCTTCCCTATGTCCATAATAGCTATATCTGAGCCCTGGATAGCTCAATCGGCCACAACCCCTTTCAAGTGGGGTTGGGATTCCTACCATCTGGTTCCATAGATGTTTCACTTCCCCTTGTGGTCACCTCGACTAACTCATCTCCTGCTCCAACTAAAGCTGACAAAGCCACCCGGTTCATTGAGTGGATCCAACACATCTGCCAACAGGTTCAGGAAGCTGAAATAATGCCTTACATGACCCCATCGGAATATTTTCCCACTTTGTTATGGGCCATACACTATAACCAAGGCTATGGGGGATAATTATTTTGATCTCAACATTCTTCCTTTCCTTGGTCTGCACGTAGTGTTCAACGTGGATCTTCTTCACCCTTATTTCCCACCATTATTGGACACCTCAGAAGTAGAAGAATAGCTGACACCAACAGAGATCAACCCCGACTACATACAATAGGAATCCTAAGGAGGGAGGATTGATCCAGATGGATATTGGTGGCCACCCATGTTTTCCAACTGGCTCAAAATAGTTTTCTGACAATTTTGGCAATTTACTATTTTTAGCAGTTTTAACATCTGGGGCCATTTTGAGGGCCTAAATGAAGGTTTTTCAGGATCAAGCTCCTCAAATATGGCCAATGGCATGATTGGGCCCCCAAAATGAATATCCTTGATGATACCTTTCCAATAGGATATCACATGCCTAAAATGGAGATAATATGCAAAAGTTACAACCTCATGAAGTTGATGTATTAACTTACCCAAATGAGGCCCACATGACTTTTGGCACTTCATCTCCTAGGATTAGGTTTTTGGCTGTCTAGGGTTTTTTGCATTCTTTCTTATAGTAAAAATTCCTTCAGAGCCTCATTGTAACCTTCTTCCTATGAATGCGCACTATCGTCACATCTCTTCTCAGAGATAAGCCGTCGCCATTCCAGCAAGCTTGTTTTCGCTGCATTTTACAGTTTCAACTTATTTCGTTACTGAATAGAAAACCTATTTTACTGTATCTCGGTTATTTTGTGTTAAGAACCTATTAATAATCTGTATTCATTTTGTTCTGCTCATAAAATATGGATCATTGGTATCGGAGCTGTCTACTCTTTGTCATCTTAATACATGTCGCCAACGAGGTTGGAGTACAAAGAATTGGGTCTCAATCTTGTTTCTCTTGAGGAAATAAGCTCTCACATGCCCAAGTGACCGCCCATGGTAGGAGAAAAGAAATATGAAGGGACAGGAGATCCTTTCAAACTGTTGATTGAGGAAGTCCTCACGCAATAGAGGAATGAGATGATGGATAGTTTCACGCAAATCCTTCGGCGACTACCAACAGGCGACACATCTTCTTCGAACGGAGGCGTCGCCCCCTTCAAGGTACAAATAAACTTCGATATTCCTATATTTGAAGGTCAGATAGACACAGATGTTGTAGACAAGTGGTTGAATCTACTAGAAGGTTATTTTTATGTCCATAACTTTTCGAATAAAGAAAAGATTACCTTTTCACTCCTCAAAGTCGTTCCCCATGTCAAATATTGGTGGCAAACTTTTTGTGAGCAAAAGGAAACAGAGGAAACCTCATTATTTTTAATCATAGCCACCTAGGAATCCTTCAGTGATGATATTAAGGAACAATACTACCCCTTCAAATGTTATGACAACCTATATACCAAATGGACCACACTGTGGCAAGAAAGAAACCAAGCAGTGCCAAATTTCAAAAATATCTTCCATACCTTGCGCACCAAGTTGGGTATCAAAGATTCAGAGAGACATCTAGTGTGAAAGTATCATGGTGCTTTGCATAGATACATCTAGACCAAAATGGAATTTCTATACATCTCATCCTTGGGCGTGGCCTACCAATATGTCGTCAAAATTGAGCAGAAGCTCAAACAAAAGACGTGACAATTTGGGCCTGGGAACCCCGCACAACAAAAGCAAGGAAAGGGAGGCCCCAACCCACCGAACAAAGGATAGAGAAAATATGGACAGTATCAGGACAACCAGTCCAAGCCACAAGCAAAGAAGGAGACCGGAAAGACAAAGAAAGATATAGGGAAGTTGTGTGACTTACATAAGAGCGCTTGGCATAACACTACTGACTGCCGCTCAAAGAAGTCACTGGCAGCCGAAGTGAAACCCTCTAATTCAGATGCAGATTATGACTCTGAGCTAGAACAAGAAAGGGGAAGACAAATCATTGATGTGGAACCCAGTGCCATCGTTGCTACCACCAAGCTCTATCCTGGTGAACCAGACGAGCCAGAAGAAGGAGAGTGCCTCTTCCATTCATAGATGTGGGTAAAAGGCACTCCACTGCACTTCATCGTTGATAGCGGTATCCAGAAGAACCTCATCTCAGAAGAGGTCATCAAGTGGCTAGCCCTACTAACAACGACACACCCACGACCATACACCATTGGATGGCTCCACCAAGGAAGCGATCTCTGTGTTAGCCAACAGTACCGACTGGCATACGACATCAAGCCCTTCAAAGATGAGGTATTGTGTGATGTTGCTCCTCTCAAAGTTTGTGATGTTATTTTGGGCCAACCTTATTTATGGAAACGTCACGTTGTATATGAGTCTAGGCATCGTAGTATTATTATTACTTTGAACAGGAAATTGTATAGGATACCCGAGGCAGTCCCACCTAGTGCTATTTCCTTGATCTCTGCTAAGCAATGCAGAAAGGCCACCTCTTAGATGGGGAAGTTTGTCTTCTTTGTGATTCGCTCTCAGAATAAGGGAAATATCAAAGCCACATCCAGGGTCTCTACGGTCGACCTCTCCACACAGAAGAAGCAAGTAGAGAAGGTCATGGAAGAATACTCAGATATCTTCCCCTCACCTACAGGGGTACCTTTGCACTGCTAAGTCAAGAACACCATCGATATGACCTCTGACGCACCGCTACCAAGAACTGATCAACAAGGGCCACATCCACCCCAGCTCATCACCTTGCAGGAGCCCAATCGTGCTGGTACAGAAGAAAGATGGGACCTGACAACTCTATATTTATTACCGGTCTCTAAATAAATTCACAGTCAGAAACCAGTACCCAATTCCCCGAATCGATGACCCCTTGATAAACTCACGGGGGCCAAATACTTCAGTAAGATTGATATGAAGTCTAGCTACTACCAAGTCCCAATAGAATAGATAGATGTATGGAAGATCACCTTCAAGTCAAAGGAAGGCCTTTTTGAATGGTTGTTCATGCCCTTTGGTTTGAGACATGCTCCAGCCACTTTCATGAGGATGATGGATGATATGCTACGACCATTCACCAATAATTTTGTACTGGTGTATTTGGATGACATTCTAATTTACAACAAGACTTGGGCCGAAGAGTTGAAGCATATTCAACAGGTTTTGCACACCCTGTGATAGCACAAGCTATACGCCAACTTGGAAAAATGCTCCTTCGGCATGGACAGGGTCCATTACTTGGGATAAATCATTGATCATCATGGCGTACATGTGGATCTAGACAAGATCCAAGTCATATGTGACTGGTCAGCCCCAAAAACACTCACTGAGCTTTGGAGCTTCTTGGGCCTTGCCAATTTCTACCGTAGGTTCGTGTTGGATTTCTCCCATATTGCATGGGCCTTCAACCAGATAAACAATGGTGGTGGTAAGGAAAAAATTACGTGGGGTTGGTCCCAACAACAAGCATTTGATGATTTGAAGATACTCTTGTACTCAGCCCCAGTACTTTCACTACCATATCTACAACATCCTTTTGAGATTGAGACAGATGCTTTAGACTATGTTGTGGGCATCGTTCTCACTCAGCACGGCCACCCCGTGGCCTATCATAGTGATACACTGTCAGATACTATCCATAAGTACCATACTTACGACGAAGAAATGTACCCCATTGTGAAAACATGCCTCTAGTGGATACATTACATTCTTGGGAAGGAGACAGTCATCCACACTGATCATAAGCCACTGCAGTTCATGCAGACATAGGGAAAATCATAGAATGACCACCATCAAAAGTGGTCCACATACTTGCAGCAATTCCACCTCAACATCAAGTATAAAACAGGAAGCACCAATCATGTCACTGATTGCCTCAGTAGACCACTATTCATGACACTCACCACGACGCTAAAATATTTCAACCATGACACATTTGGATGGCCCAACTTTATGAGACAAACCCTGACTTTGCCACCACCTACCAAATGTTGGGTGCAAACGTAGTTGTCAATAATTTCCATCTCCATAATGGGTTGTTGTGTCATCTAGGCCATATCTGTGTTCAATCAAGTGAGGGAGCAGAGCTGATCTGGGAATCCCACTACAGTTGGGTGGAAGGACACTTCGGTGTCAAAAATACATTAGCGATGCTACAAAAACATTTCTACTAGCTGAAACTTCGACAGGAGGTCAACAAGTATATCAGGTCCTACACATCCTGTGCTATTGCCAAACCGACCACTAAGAAATAGTGCCTATACACCCCTTTTCCCACTCCTAACAGGCCATGGGAATCCATCTCAATAGACTACATGTTGGGCCTCCCATCCACCAAGAGGGGAAATAACTTTGCTTTTGTGGTTGTTGATCGCTTCTCTAAGATGGAAATTCTGGTTGCCTACAAGAAGAGCATCACAACAAAGGCCACTGCCAAGCTCTTCTTTGAACGAGTCTGGGTACATTTTGGAATAACACAAACCATTGTCTCAGATTAGGATAGTCAATTTCTCAGCACATTCTGGTCGAGCCTCTAGTCACTGCTGGACACCAAGCTCACCAAATCCACGAACTTCCACCCCTAGACAGATGGCCAAATCGAGGTTGTAAGTCGAATGATTGTGCATATCCTTTTCATGTATAATTCAAATAACCTTTGCACATGGGATGAGAGCCTTTCTTATGTCCAACATAGCTACAACCAAGACCTGCATAGCTCAACTGGCCACAACCCCTTTCAAGTGGGGTTGGGATTCCAACCGTTGGGTTCCATACATTATGCACTTCCCCTTGCGGTCACCTTGATTGACTCATCTCCTGCTCCAACTAAAGATGACATAGCCACCCAATTCATTGAGTTAATCCAGCACATCCACCAACAGGTTCAGGATATCATACATAAGTCCAATCACAAGTACAAACAACGCCATGACCAACATCAAGTGCCACATAAGTTTCAGGTGGCTGACAAAGTTTGGTTACACTTGCAGAGACAATTCCTTACAAGACCCCATCAGAATATTCTCCCACTCCATTGTGGGTCTTACACTGTCACCAAGGTTGTGGGGGATAATTCTCTTGATCTCAACATTCACCCAGTGTTCAACGTGGATCTCCTTCACCCTTATTTCCCACCATTATTGGACACCTCAAAAGTAGCATAATAGCTGACACCAACAGAGCTCAACCCCGAATGCATACAATAGTCATCCAATTATCATATTGTGGACAAACATATCAAGGGCACTCGACAACAAAGGATCCAACTTTATCGAGTCATCAAAGCAGGGCAGCTCCTGCACCAAGGCAAGTGGCTCACCCGGGGCCAAGTTTAGCAGAAATTTCCACATCTGATGGGGGACCTCAATGAAATGGAGACCATTGATTATTAATGAGGAAGGATTGATCTATATATATATATCAGTGGACACCCACCTTTTCCAACTGGATCAAAACAATTTTCTGACAATTTTGGCAATTTACTATTTTTAGCAGTTTTAACTTCTCGCGTCATTTTGAGGGCCTAAATGAAGGTTTTTTGGAATCTAACTCCTCAATGATATTTAAATGCATTATTGAGCCCTGAAAATGAATCTCCTTGATGATACCTTTCCAATGGGCTATCACATGCCTAAAATAGAGATCGTATGCAAAAGTTACGACCCCGGGAAGTTGATGTACTAACTTACCCAAACGGGGCCCACATGACTTTCGGCGCTTCATCTCCCAGGGTTAGGTTTTTGGATGTGTATGTTTTTTGGCATTCTTTATTATTGTAAAAATGCCTTCAGATCCTCATTGTAACCTTCTTCTTATGAATGTGCACTTCTGTCACATCTCTTCTCATAGATAAGTCGCCACCATACCAACAAGCTTGTTTCCGCTGCATTTTACAGTTTCAGCTTATTTCGTTATTGAATAGAAAACTGGTTTTACTGTATCTCTGTTATTTTGTGTTAAGAACCTATTAATAATATATATTCATTTTGTTTTTCTCATAAAATCCATATCAGTGGTATCTGAGCGGTCTTCTCCTTGTCGTCTTAATGCATGTCCCCAACAAGGTTGGAGAACAAAGAGTTGGGTCTCGAGCTTGTTTCTCTTGAGGGAAGAAGCTCTCACACGCCCAAGTGACCTCCCATGGCAGGATAAAATAAATATTATGGGACAAGAGATCCTTTCAAACTATTGATTGAGGAATCTCTCACACAACAGAGGAACGAGATGATGGATAGTTTCACGCAAATCCTTCGGCAAATACCAACAAGCCATGCATCTTCTTCGAACGAAGGTGTCGCCCCTTTCATCGTACAAATAAACTTCAATATTCCTCTATTTTAAGGTCAGATAGATGCAGATGTTGTAGACTAGTGGTTGAATATACTAGAAGGGTATTTTTCTGTCCATAACTTTCCGAATAAAGAAAAGATTACTTTTGCGCTCCTCAAAGTCGTTCCCCATCTCAAAGATTGGTGGGGAAAGTTCTGTGAGCAAAAGGAAACAGAGGAAACAGAGGAAACATCATTATGTTTAGTCATGGCCACTTAGTAATCCTTCAGGGATGTTATTAAGGAACAATACTACCTTGTCGGAAGTTATGACGACCTATATACCAAATGGACCACACTGCGGCAAGAAAGAGACCAAGCAGTGCCAGATTTCACAAATATCTTCCATACCTTGTGCACCAAGTTGGGTATCAAAGATTCAGAGTGACATCTGGTGCTCAAGTATCATGGTGCTCTTCATAGATACATCCAGACTGAAATGGAATTTCTGGACATCTAATCCTTGGGTGTGGCTTACCGATATTTCGTCAAAATTGAGCAGAAGCTCAAACAAGAGATGTGACAATTTGGGCCTGGGCCCCCTCAATACAAAATCCAGGAAAGGGCAGCCCCAACCCATCGAACAAAGGACATAGAAAATATGGACAGTATCAGGACAGTGAGTGTAATCTGCAAGTAAAGAAGGACACCATAAAGACAAAGAAAGATACCGGGAAGTGGTGTGACTTCCATAAGATCCCTTGGCATAATAGTGTTGACTGCCACTCAAAGCAGTCATGAAACCCTCTGAATCAAATGCAGATTATGAATCTCAGCTAGAGCCAGAAAGGGGAAGATAGATCATTGACGTGGAACCCACTACCACCGTTGCTACCACCAAGCTCCATCCCGGTGAACCAGACAAGCCTGAAGAAGGAGATCACCTCTTCCATTCACAGATGTGGGTAAAAGGCACCCCACTACACTTCATCATTGACAACGGTAGCCAGAAGAACCTCATATCAGCATAGTTTTTCAAGTGGCTGACCCTGCCAACAATGCCACACCCACAACTGTACACCATTGGATGGTTTGGCCAAGGAAGCAATCTCCACATTAGCCAACAGTGTCGACTGTCGTACGACATAAATCCCTTCAAAGACGAGGTATTGTGTGATGTTTCTCCTCTCGAAGTTTGTGATGTTCTTTTGGGCCAACCTTATTTATGGAAACATCATGTTATATATGAGTCTAGGCCTCGTAGTGTTATTATTACTTTGAACATGAAATTTTATAGGATACCCGAGCCAGTCCCACCTATTTCTATTTCCTTGATCTTTGCTAAGAAATGTAGGAAGGTCATCTTTTAGATGGGGAAGTTTTTCTTCTTTGTGATTCGCTTTGAGAATAAGCGAAAGATCACAGCCACATCCAGGGTCTCTGCGGCCTACCTCTCCACATAGTAGAAGCAAGTAGATATGGTCGTGGAAGAATACTCAGATATCTTCTCCTCACCTATAGGGGTACCTTTGCATCGCCAGGTCAGGCACCCCATCGAAGTGACCCCCAGCGCACCACTACCCAATGGGCCAATTTATCTTCACTCTTTGTTAGAGAATGAGGATATCAAGCGATAGATCCAAGAAATTCTCCACAAGGGGCATATCCGCCCCAGCTCTTCACCTTGCGGGAGCCTAATCGTGTTGGTACAGAAGAAAGATGGGACCTGGCGACTCTGTATTGATTACTGGGCTCTGAATAAAATCACATTCAAAAACTGGTACCCGATTCCCTGAATCGATGGCCTCCTTGATCAACCCACGGGGTCCAAATACTTTAGTAAGATTGATCTAAAGTTCGGCTACCACAAGGTCCCAATAGAACATACAGATGTATGTAAGACTGCCTTCAAGTCAAAGGAAGGCCTTTTTGAATGGTTGGTCATGCCTTTTGGTTTGACAAATGATCCAACTACTTTCATGAGGATGATGGATGATATCCTACGACCATTGACCAATACTTTTGAGGTGGTGTATCTGAATGACATTCAAATTTACAACAAGACTTGGGTTGAACACTTGTAACATATTCAACAGGTTCTGCATAACCTGTGACAACACAAGCTATATGCCAACTTGGAAAAATGCTCCTTTGGCATGGACAGGTTCCATTACATGGGTACATCATTGATCAGCATGGCGTACATGTGGATCCAACCAAGATCCAAGTCATTCGTGATTGGCCAGCCCTAACAACACTCACTGAGCTTCGGAGCTTTTTGGGCCTTGCCAATTTCTACCATAGGTTCGTGTTGGATTTCTCTCATATTGCATGGGCCCTCAGCCAAATAAACAGGGGTGGTGGTAATGAAAAATTTGCGTGGGGCCAGTCCCAACAAAAAGCATTCAATGATTTGAAGCAGTGCTTGTGCTCAGCCCTAGTACTTTCACTACCAGACCTACAACATCCTTTTGAGATCGAGACAGATTCTTCAGACTATGCTGTGGGCATTGTTCTCACTTAGCACGTGCACCCCGTGGCCTATCATAGTGAGACACTGTCAGATAATGTTTGTAAGTACCCTACTTATGACAAAGAAATGTCCTCCATTGTGAAAGCACGCCGCCAGTGGAGACATTACATTCTTGGGAAGGAGATAGTCATCCACATTGATCATAAGCCACTATAGTTCATGCAGACAAAGGGAAAATTGTTGAATCTCCTTCAGCAAAATTGGTCCACATATTTGCAACAATTCCACCTCAACATCAAGTATAAAACAAGAATCACCAATTGCGTCGTTGATTGCCTCGGCATATCACCAGTTGAGGCACTCACCATGGTGCTAAACTCTTGTGGCCATGAGACATCTGGATGGCCCCAACTCTATGAGATAGACCCTGACTTCGCCAACACCTACCAAATGTTGGGTGAAAATGTAGTTGTCGATAATTTCCATCTTCATGATGGGTTGTTGTGTCATCTGGGCCATATCTATGCTCCATCAAGTGAGCGATCGAAGCTAATTTGGGAAGCCCACTATAGTCGGGTGGCAGGACACTTCGTCATCGAAAATATAGTGGCAATGCTATAGAAACATTTCTACTAGACAAAACTTCGACAGGAGGTCAACAAGTATATCAGGTCCTATGTTGTCTGTGGGGAAATGACTATGTTTTTTTGGTTGTTGATCACTTATCTAAGATGGAGATTCTGGTTTCTTGCAAGAAGAGCATCACAGCAGAGGCCACTGCCAAGCTCTTCTTTGAACGATCCTGGGTACATTTTGGAATCCCACAAACCATTGTCTCATATCAGGATAGTCGATTTCTCAGCACATTCTGGTCGAGACTCTGGTCACTGCTGGACACCAAGCTCACCAAATCCATGACGTTTCACCCCTAGACAGATGGCCAAACCGAGGTTGTAAATTGAATTATTGTGCATATCCTTCACATGTATAATTCAAATCACCCTCATACATGGGATGAGAGCCTTCCCTATGTCCAACATAGCTACAACTGAGCTCTGCATAGCTCAACTGGCCACAACCCCTTTCAAGTGGGGTTAGGATTCCAACCATTGGGTTCCATAGATGTTGCACTTCCCCTTGTGGTCACCTCGACTGACTCATCTCCTGCTCCTACTGAAGATGACAAAGCCACCCGGTTCATTGAGAAGATCCAACACATCTACCAATAGGTTCAGGATATCCTACAGAAGTACAATGACAAGTACAAATAGTGCCATCATCAACATCGGGTGCCACATAAGTTTCATATGGGCGACAAAATTTGGTTGCACTTGCAGAAAGAATGCCTTATAGGACCCCATTAGAAGCTTCGCCCCCTTCGTTATGGGCCATAAACTATCACCAAGGCTATGGGGGATAATTATTTTGAGCTCAACATTCCTCCTTTCCTTGGCTTGCACCCAATGTTTAACGTGGATCTCCTTCACCCTTATTTCCCACCATTATTAGACACCTCAGAAGTAGCAGAATAGTTGACACCAACAGAGCTCAACCTCGATTGCATACAATAGGCATCCAATGATCAGATTATGGATAGGTAGATCAAGGGCACTTGACAAAAAAAGATCCAACTTTATTGAGTCGTCAAATTAGGGCAGATCCATCACCAAGGCAAGTGGCTCACCCGGGGCCAAGTTCAGCAGAAATTTCCTCATCTGATGGGGGACCTCAACGAAATGGAGACCATTACTTCCTAAGGATGGAGGATTGATCATATATGATAGCTAGAGGCATTATTGAGTAGCCAAAATGAATCTCCTCAACAATACCTTTCCAACGGGTTATCACATGCCTAAAATCGAGATCATATGCAAAAGTTACGACCTAGGGAAGTTGATGTACTAACTTACCCAAACGGGGCCCACATGACTTTTGGTGCTTCATCTCCTAGGGTTATGTTTTTGGATGTCTAGGGTTTTGGGCTGAGGGATTCCTCAATCAACAATTTGAAAGGATCTCTTGTCCTGTCATATTTCTTTTCTCCTACCATGGGAGGTCGCTTGGGAATGCGATAGCTTCTGTCCTCAAGAGAAACAAGCTCAAGACCCAACGCTTTGTACTCCAACCTCATTGGGGACATGCATTAAGACGACAAGGAGCAGACTGCTCCGATACCACTGATCTAGATTTTATGAGTAGAATGAAATGAATAAATATTATTAACAAGTTCTTAACACAAAATAATAGAGATACAATAAAATTGGTTTTCTATTCAATAACGAGATAAGCTGAAATTGTAAAATGCAGCGAAAACAAGCTTGCTGGAATGGTGGTGGCTTATCTCTGAGAAGAGATGTGAAAACATCGCACATTCGCAAGAAGAAGGTTACAATGAGGCTCTAAAGGCCTTTTTACAATAATAAAGAATTACAAAAACCCTAGACATCCAAAAACCTAACCCTAGGAGATGAAGCGCCAAAAGTCATGTGGGCCTCGTTTGGGTAAGTTAGTACATCAACTTCCCAGGGTCATAACTTTTGCATAAGATCTCCATTTTAGGCGTGTGATAGCCCATTAGAAAGGTATCATAAAGGAGATTAATTTGGGGGGATCAATCATCCATCCAACTATCATTAAGGAGATCGATCCCGAAAAACCTTCATTTAGGCCCTCAAAATGGCCCCGGAAGTTAAAACTGCTAAAAATAGTAAATTGCCAAAATTGTTAGAAAATTGTTTTGAGCTAGTTGGAAAAGGTGGGTTTCCAATGATATCCATATATATCAATCCTCCATCCTTAGGAATAAATGGTCTCTGTTGCATTGATCTCCCCCATTAGATGAGGAAATTTCTGCTGAACTCGACCCTGGGTGAGCCACTTGCCTTGGTGCAGGAGCTACCCTGCTTTGACGACTCGATAAAGCTGGATCCTTTGTTGTCGAGTGCCCTTTATCTATCTGTCCAAAATATGATCATTGGATGTCTGTTGTATGTAGTCAGGGTTGATATGTGTTGGTGTTAGTTGTTTTTCTACTTCTGAGGTGTCCAATAATGGTCGGAAATAAGGGTGAAGGAGATCCACTTTGAACACTAGGTGCAGGCCAAGGAAAGGAGGAATGTTGAGCTCAAAAGAATTATCCCCGACAGCCTTGGTGATATTTTATGGCCCATAAAAGAGTGGGAAAATCTTCTGATGGGGTCCTGTAAGGTGTTCTTTCTGCAAGTGCAACAAAACTTTGTCACCCACCTGAAAATTATGTGGCACCCGATGTTGATCATGGCACTGTTTGTACTTTTCATTGGACTTCTGTAGAATATCCTGGACCTGTTGGCGAATGTGTTGGATCCACTCAATGAACCGAGTGGCTTTGTCAGCTTCAGTTGGAGTAGTATATGAGTCGTTCAAGGTGACCACAAGGGGAAGTGCAACATTTATGGAACCCAATGGATGGAATCCCAACCCCACTTGAAAGGGGTTGTGGATGGTTGAGCTATGCAGGGCTTGGTTGTAGCTATGTTGGACATAGGGAAGGATCGCATCCCATGTGTGAGGGTGCTTTGAATTATACATGCGAAGGATATGCACAATAATTCGATTTACAACCTCAGTTTGGCCATCTATCTGGGGGTGGAAGGTTGTGGATTTGGTGAGCTTGGTGTCCAAAAGTGACCAGAGGCTTGACCAGAATGTGCTGAGAAATCAACTATCCCGATATTATACAATGGTTTATGGGATTCCAAAATGTACCCAGACTCGTTCAAAGTAGAGCTTGGTAGTGGCCTCTACTGTGTTGCTCTTCCTACAGGCAACCAGAATCACCATCTTAGAGAAGCGATCAACAACCACAAAAACACATTCATTTCCCCATTTGGTGGATGGGAGGCCCGACATGTAGTCCATTGAGATGGATTCCCATGGTCTATCATGAGTGGGAAGAGGGGTGTAAATGCCCTATTTCTTAGTGGTTGGTTTGGTAATAGTGTAGGCAGTGCAGGACCTGATATACTTGCTGACCTCCTGTCGAAGTTTCAACCAGTAGAAATTTTCCTATAGCATCGCCACTATATTTTCGACATCGAAGTGTCCTGCCACCTGACTGTAGTGGGATTCCCAGATCATCTTCTCTCACTCACTTGATGGAACATAGATATGGCCCAGATAACACAACAACCCATCCTAAATATGGAAATTATCAACAACTACGTTTGCACCCAACATTTGGTAGGTGGTGGCAAAGTTAGGGTCTGTCTCATAGAGTTGGGGCCATCCAGATGTCTCATGGATGCAAGAGTCTAGCACTGTGGTGAGTGTCGTGACTGGTGGTTTGCTGAGGCAATCAACGATGCAATTGGTGCTTCCTATTTTATAATTTATGTTGAGGTGGAATTGTTTCAAGTATGTGGACCACTTTTGATGGAAGTCATTCGGAAATTTTTCCTATGTATGCATTAACTACAATGGCTTATGATCAGTGTGGATGACTGTCTCCTTCCCAATAATGAAATTCTTATGCCGATGGCATGCTTGCACAATGGAGTACATTTCTTTATCACAAGTAGGGTACTTATGAACAATATCTAATAGTGTCTCACTATGATAGGCCACGGGGTGGCTGTGCTAAGTGAGAACGATGCCCACAACATTGTCTGAAGCATTTGTCTCAATCTCAAAAAGATGTTGCAGGTATGGTTGTGAAAGTACTGGGGTTGTGCACAAGTACTTCTTCAAATCATCGAACGCTTGTTATTGGGACCACACCCACATAAATTTCTCCTTACCACCACCCCTKTTTATTTGGCTGAGGGCCCATGCAATATGGGAGAAACCCAACATAAACCTATTGTAGAAATTGGCAAGGCCCAAGAAGCTCCGAAGCTCAGTGAGTGTTGTTGGGGCTGGATAGTCACAAATGACTTGGATATTGGCTGGATCCACATGTACTCCATGTTGACCAATGATGTAGCTCATGTAATGGACCTTACCCATGCCGAAGGAGCATTTTTCCAAGTTGGCGTATATCTTGTGTTGTTGCAGGCTGTACAGAACCTGTTGAATATGCTGCAAGTGTTCGACCCAAGTCTTGCTGTAAAATAGAATGTCATCCAGATACACCACTACAAAAGTATTAGTGAATGGTCACACGATATCGTCCATCATCCTCATGAAAGTGGATGGAGAATCTTTCAAACCAAAGGGCATGACCAACCATTCAAAAAGGCATTCCTTTGACTTGAAGGTGGTCTTCCATACATCTAACTATTCTATCAGGACCTGGTGGTAGCCAGATTTCAGATCAATCTTACTGAAGTATTTGGCCCCCATGAGTTGATCAAGGAGGTCATCTATTCAGGGAATTGGGTATTGGTTTCTGACTGTGATTTCATTCAGAGCCTGGTAATCAATACAGAGTCGCCAGGTCCCATCTTTCTTCTGTACCAACACGATTGGGCTCCCGCAAGGTGATGAGCTGGGGAGGATGTGCCCCTTGTGGATAATTTATTGGATTTGTCACTTGATCTCCTCATTCTCTAACAAAGAGTGATGATAGACTGGCCCATTGGGTAGCAGTGCACCGGGGGTCAGATCAATGGGGTGCTTGACCTGGCAGTGCAGAGGTACCCATGTAGGTGAGGAGAAGATATCTGAGTATTCTTCCATGACCTTATCTACTTGCTTCTGCTGTGTGGAGAGGTCGGTCGCAGAGACCCTGGATGTGGCTGTGATCTTTTTATTATTCTGAGAGTGAATCACAAAGAAGACAAACTTCCCCATCTGAGGGATGACCTTCCTGCATTGCTTAGCAAACATCAAGGAAATAGCACTAGGTGGGACTACCTCGGGTATCCTATACAATTTCCTGTTCAAAGTAATAATAACACTATGAGGCCTAGACTCATATACATCATGACGTTTCCATAAATAAGGTTGGCCCAAAAGAACATCAAAACTTCGAGAGGAACAACATCACATAATACCTTGTCTTTGAAGGGCTTGATGTCGTATGACAGTCGACACTGTTGGCTGACGCGGAGATCGCTTCCTTGGCGGAGCCATCCAACAGTGTATGGTTGTGAGTGCGACATTGTTGGTAGGGCCAACCGCTTGATGACCTCTGCTGAGATGAGGTTCTTCTGGCTACCACTATCAACGATGAAGTGCAGTGGGGTGCATTTTACCCACATCTGTGAATGGAAGAGGTTATCTCCTTCTTCTGGCTCGTCTGGTTCACCAGGTTAGAGCTTGGTGGTAGCAATAGTGGCACTGGATTCCGTGTTAATGATCCATCTTACCCTTTCTAGTTCTGGCTCAGAGTCGTAATCTACATCTGATTCAGAGGCTTTCACTTCGGCCACCAGCGACTACTTTGAGCGCAGTTAGCAGTGTTATGCCAAGGGATCTTATGGAAGTTACACCACTTCCTGGTATCTTTCTTTGTCTTTTTGGTTACCTTCTTTGCTTATGGCTTGGAGAGGTTGTTTTGATACTGTCCATATTTTCTCTATCCTTTGTTCGGTGGGTTGGGGACACCCTTTCCTGGATTTTGTTGTGAGGGGTTCCCAGGCCCAAATTGTCGCATCTTTTGTTTGAGCTTYTGCTTGATTTTGACAGCATATCAGTAGGCTACGCCCAAGGATGAGATGTCCAGAAATTCCATTTTGGTTTGGATGCATCTATGAAGAGCACCATGATACTTGAGCACTAGATGTCTCTCTGAATCTTTGATACCCAACTTGGTGCACAACTTATGGAAGATATTTGTGAAATATGGCACTGCTTGGTCTCTTTTTTGTCGCAATGTGGTCCATTTATTATACAGGTCGTCATAACTTTCGACAGGGTAGTATTGATCCTTAATACCATCCCTGAAGAATTCCCAGGTGGTGGTGACTAAAGATAATGAGGTTTCCTCTGTTTCCTTTTTCTCATAGAAAGTTTCCCGCCAATATTTGACATGGGGAACGACTTTGAGGAGCGCAAAAGTAATCTCTTCTTAATTCAAAATGTTATGGAAAAAAAAATACCCTTTTAGTAGATTCAACCACTTTTCTATAGAATCTGCGTCTACCTAACCTTCAAATATAGGAATATTGAAGTTTATTTTTACCTTGAAGGGGGCGGCGCCTCCGTTCGAAGGAGATGCGTCACCTGTTGGTAGCCACCGAAGGATTTGCACGAAACTATCCATCATCTCGTTCCTCTGTTGCATGAGGGATTCCTCAATCAATAGTTTGAAAGGATCTCCTGTCCCGTCATATTTATTTTCTCCTACCATGGAAGGTCGCTTGGGCATGCGAAAGCTTCTTTCCTCAAGAGAAAGAATCTTGAGACCCAACTCTTTGTACTCCGACCTCTTTGGGGACATGCATTAAGACGACAAGGAGAAGACCACTCTAATACCCATGATTCAGATTTTATGAATAGAATGAAATGAATATAGATTATTAATAGGTTCTTAACATAAAATAACAGAGATACAGTAAATTGGTTTTCTATTCAATAACGAAATAAGATGAAACTATAAAATGCAGCGGAAACAATCTTGTTGGAATGGTGGCGGCTTATCTCTGAGAAGAGATTTGACGACAGTGCGCATTCACAAGAAGAAGGTTACAATGAGGTTCTAAAGGAATTTTTACAATAATAAAGAATGCCAAAAACCATATACATCCAAAAACCTAACCCTAGGAGATGAAGCGCCAAAAGTCATGTGGGCCCCGTTTGGGTAAGTTAGTACATCAACTTCTCGGGGTCATATCTTTTGCATACGATATCTGTTTTAGGCATGTGATAGCCCATTGGAAAGGTATCCTAAAGGAGATTCATTGTGGGGGATAAATAATTCATTTGGCTATCATTGAGGAGATCGATCTTGAAAAACCTTCATTTAGGCCCTGAAAATGGCCCCGGAAGTTAAAACTACTAAAAATAGTAAATTGCCAAAATTGTCAAAAAATTGTTTTGAGCTAGTTGGAAAAGGTGGGTGGACACTGATATCCATATAGATAAATCCTCCCTCCTTAAGAAGCAATGATATCCATTGCATTGAGGGCCCCCATCAGATGAGGAAATTTCTACTAAACATTGCCCCGGATGAGCCACTTGCCTTGGTGCAGGAGCTGCCCTGCTTTGACGAATCGATAAAGATGGATCCTTTGTTGTCGAGTGACCTTGATCTGTCTATCCACAATCTGATTATTGGATGGCTATTGGATGTAGTTAGGTTTGAGCTCTATTGGTGTCAGTTGTTCTTCTACTTCTAAGGTGTCCAATAATGGTGGGAAATAAGGGCGAAGGAGATCCACATTGAATACTGTGTGCAGGCCAAGGAAAGGAGGAATGTTGAGCTCCAAAGCATTATCCCATATAACCTTGGTGATAGTGTAGGACCCATAATGGAGTGGGTGAAGCTTCTAATGGGGTCCTGTAAGCCATTCTTTCTGCAAGTGCAACCAAACTTTATCGTCCACCTGAAACTTATGTGGCACCTGATGTTGATCATGGCATTGTTTGTACTTATCATTGTATTTTTGTAGGATATCCTAAACCTATTGGCATATGTGTTGGATCTGATCAATGAAACAAGTGTCTTTTTCAGCTTCATTTGGAGCAGGAGATGATTCTGTCGAGGTGATCGCAAGGGGAAGTGCAACATCTATGGAAACCAATGGTTGGAATCCCAATCCCACTTGAAAGGGGTTGTTGTCAATTGAGCTATGTAGGGTGTGATTGTAGCTATGTTGGACATAGGGAAGTCTCTCATCCCATGTGTGAGGGTGATTTGAATTATACATGTGAAGGATATGCAGAATCATTCGATTTACAACCTCAGTTTGGCTATCTGTCTGAGGGTGGAAGGTCATGGATTTTTTAAGCTTGGTGTCCAGTAGTGACCAGAGGCTCAACCAGAATGTACTGAGAAATTGACTATCCTGATCTGAGAGAATGGTTTGTGGGATTCCAAAATGCACCCAGACTCGTTCAAAGAACAGTTTGGTAGTGGCCTCTGCTGTGATGCTCTTCTTGCAAGCAACCAGAATCACCATCTTAGAGAAACAATCAACAACCACAAAAAAAAGTCATTTCCCTACTTGGTGGATGGGAGGACCAACATGTAGTCCATTGAGATGGATTCCCATGGCCTGTCAGGAGTGGGAAAAGTAGTGTACAGGCCCTGTTTCTTAGTGGTCGGTTTGAAAACAACATAGGTAGTGCAGGACCTAATATACTTGATGACCTCTTGTCAAAGTTTCAACCAGTAGAAATGTTTTTGTAGCATCGCCACTATATTTTCAATGCTGAAGTGTCCTACCACCCAACTGTAGTGGGCTTCCCAGATCAGCTTCTCTCACACACTTGATGGAACACAGATATGGCCCAAACGACACAACAACCCATCCTGGAGATGGAAATTATTGACAACTTCATTTGCACCCAACATTTGGTAGGTGGTGGAGAAGTTAGGGTTAATATCATAGAGTTGGGGCCATCCAGATGTCTCATGGCCGCAAGAGTCTAGCACTGTGGTGAGTGTCACGACTGGCAGTCTACTGGGACAATCAATGATGTGATTGGTGCTTCATGTTTTATACTTGATGTTGAGGTGGAATTGCTGCAAGTATGTGGACCACTTTTGATGGTGGTCATTTTGTAATTTTCCCTATGTTTGCATGAACTACAGTGGATTATGATCAATTATGGATGACTATCTCCTTCCCAATATTGTAATGTCTCCATTGGTGGCATGCTTACACAATGGAGTACATTTCTTTTTCATAAGTAGGGTACTTACGGACAATCTCCGACTGTGTCTCACTATGATAGGCCACGAGGTGGTTGTGGTGAGTGAGAACGACACCCAAAACATAGTCTGAAGCATATGTCTTGATCTCAAAAGGATGTTACAGGTTTGGTAGTGAAAGTACTAGGGATAAGCACAAGCATTGCTTCAAATCATCAAATGCTTGTTGTTGGAACCAGGCCCATGCAAATTTATCCTTATCACCACCCCTATTTATGTGGATGAGGGCCCATGCAATATGGGAGAAACCCAACACAAACCTGTGATAGAAATTGGCAAGGCCCAAGAAGCTCTGAAGCTCAGTGAGTGTTTTTGGGGTTGTCCAGTCACGGATGACTTGGATCTTGGTTGGATCCACATGTACATCGTGCTGATAAATGACGTAGCCTAGGTAATAGACCTTGTCCATGCCAAAGGATCATTTTTCTAGGTTGGTGTATAGCTTGGGGCTTTGAATAAAATCACAGTCATAAACTGGAACCTGATTCCCCGAATCGATGACCTCCTTTTTGAATGGTTGGCCATGCCCTTTGGTTTGACAAATTCTCCAACCACTTTCATGAGGACGATGGAAGATATCCTGCAACTGTTCACCAATACTTTTGTAGTGATCTATCTGGATGACATTCTAATTTATAGAAAGACTTGGGCCAAACACTTGCAATATATTTAGCAGGTTCTGCACACCTTGGGACAGCACAAGCTATATGCCAACTTGGAAAAATTCTCCTTCGGCATGGATAGGGTCCATTACCTGGGCTACATCATTGATCAGCATGGCGTACATGTGGATCCAGCCAAGATCCAAGTCATCCATGACTGGCCAGCCCCAACAACACTCACTGAACTTCAGAGCTTCTTGGGCCTTGCCAATTTCTACCATAGGTTCAAGTTGGGTTTCTCCCATATTGCATGGGCCCTCATACAAATAAACAGGGGTGGTGGTAAGGCGAAATTTGTGTGGGGCCGGTCCCAACAACAAGCATTTAATGATTTGAAGTAGCGCTTGTGATCAACTAGAGTAATTTCACTACTAGACCCGAAACATCCTTTTGAGATCGAGACAAATGCTTCAGAATATGTTGTGGACACTGTTCTCACTCAGCATGGCCACCTGGAGGCCTATCGTAGTGAGACATTTTCAGATACTGTCCATAAGTACCCTACTTATGATCAGAATCTGGACCAGGGGTCTAAAAAATGCTCAATTTTCAAAGTGCTCGGAATGCAACGAAAACAGTTCCATTGCGTCCGTCTCGTTCTCCTGATTCCGGCGGTATATTTACTTTCGCAAATGGAGTCCGTATGGAGAAGTTATCGAGGTCTGTTCGCCGAGCCAAACAGGTAAAAAAATGTGCTGACTGGGCAGGCCGTACTGCCACGTGGCAGAGTCGTACAGTGCTGACGTGGCAGACGTACAGATGACGTGGCCATCCGTACAGGACACGTGGCGGCACCAGGG
>ML809591.1:116249-133636 GCA_009831015.1 Picea engelmannii | reverse complement strand
AGACAGATGCTTCACACTATCTTGTGGGAGTCATTCTCACTCAACACGGCCACCCCATGGCCTATCATAGTGAGACACTGTCAGATACTATCCGTATGTACCCTACTTAAGACAAAGAAATGTACTCCATTGTGCAAGAATGCCTCTAGTGGAGACATTACATTCTTGGGAAGGAGACAGTCATCCACACTAATCATAAACCACTATAGTTCATGCAGACACAGGGAAAATTGTAGAATGACTGCCATCAAAAGTGGTCCACATACTTGCAACAATTCCACCTCAACATCAAGTATAAAATAGGAAGCACCAATCGCATCATTGATTGCCTCAGCAAACTGCCAATCGGGGAAATCACCATGGTGTTAGACTCTTACAATCATGAGACATATGGATGGCCCCAACTCTATGAGACAGACCATGACTTCGCCACCACCTACCAAATGTTGGGTGCAAACGTAGTTGTCGATAATTTCCATCTTCAGGATGGGTTGTTGTGTCATCTGGGCCATATCTGTGTTCCATCAAGTGAGCGAGCGGAGATGATCTGGGAATCCCACTACAGTCGGGTGGAAGGACACTTTGGCATCGAAAAGACAGTGGCGATGCTATAGAAACATTTCTATTGGTTGAAACTTTGATAGGAGGTTAGCAATTATATCAAGTCCTGCATTGCCTATGCTATTTCCAAACCCACCACTAAGAAATAGGGCCTGTACACCCCTCTTCCCACTCCTGACAGGCCATGGGAATCCATCTCAATGGACTACATTTTGGGCCTCCCATCCACCAAGCGGGGAATTGACTGTGTTTTTGTGGTTGTTGATCTCTTCTCTAAGATGGCGATTCTGGTTGCCTGTAAGAAGAGCATCACAATAGAGGCCACTGCCAAGATCTTCTTTGAATGAGTCTAGGTACATTTTGGAATCCCACAAACCATTGTCTCAGATCAGGATAATCAATTTCTCATCACATTCCGGTCTAGCCTATGGTCACTTATGAACACCAAGCTCACCAAATCCACGACCTTCCACCCCCAAACAGATGGCCAAACCGAGGTTGTAGATCAAATGATTTTGCATATCCTTATCATGTATAATTCAAAGCACCCTCACACATGGGATGAGAGCCTTCCCTATGACCAGCATAGCTACAACCGAGCCCTACATAGTTCAACCTACCTAAGCCCCTTTAGAATGGGGTTGGGATTCCAACCATTGGGTTCCATAGATGTTGCAATTTTCCTTGTGGTCACCTCGACCAACTGATATCCTTATCCAACTGAAGCTAACAAAGCCACAAAGTTCATTGAGAAGGTCTATAAAATCCACCTATAGGCTTAGGATATCCTACAGAAGTCCAATGACAAGTGCAAATAGCGCCATGATCAACATCAGGTGCCACATAAGTTTCAGGTAGGTGAAAAAGTTTGGTTGCATTTGTAGAAAGAATGCCTTACAAGACCCCATCGGAAGCTTCCACACTCCATTATGGGTCATACACTATCACCAAGGCTATGGGGGATAATGATTTTGAGCTCAACATTCCTCCGTTCCTTGGCCTACACCCAGTGTTCAATGTAGATCTCCTTCGCCCTTATTTCCCACCATTATTGGACACCTCAGAAGTAGTAGAACAACTGAAAACAACATAGCTCAACCCCGACTACATACAACAGACATCCAATGATCATATTGTGTACATATAGATCAAGGGAACTCGACAACAAAGGATCCACATTTATCGAGTCGTCAAAGCAGGGCAGCTCTTGCACCAAGGCAAGTGGTTCACCTGGGGCCAAGTTCAGCAGAAATTTCCTCATCTGATGGGGGAACTCAATGAAATGGATACCATTTCTTCCTAAGGATTGAGGATTGATCCATATGGATATTGGTGGCCACCCACCTTTTCCAACTGGATCAAAACAATTTTCTGACAATTTTGGCAATTTACTATTTTTAGCAATTTTAACTTCCAGGGCCATTTTGAGGGCCTAAATCAAGGTTTTTTGGGATCGATCTCCTCAATGATAATAAAAGGAATGAATAAAACCCAAAAATGAATCTCCTCAATGATACCTTTCAAACAGGCTATCACACGCCTAAAATGGAAATCATATGCAAAAGTTACGACCCCAGGAGGTTGATGTACTAACTTACCCAAACGGGGCCCACATGACTTTTGGCACTTCATCTCCTAGGGTTAGGTTTTTGGATGTATAGGGTTTTTGGCATTATTTCTTATTGTAAAAATGGCTTCAGATCCTCATTGTAACCTTCTTCTTGTGAATGCACGCTGCCGTCACATCTCTTCTCAGAGATAAGCCGCCACCATTCCAGCAAGCTTGTCTCCACTGCATTTTGCAGTTTCAGCTTATTTCGTTATTGAATAGAAAACCAATTTTACTATATCTCTATTATTTTTTGTTAAACACGTGTTAATAATCTATATTCATTTCGTCCTGGTCATAAAATCCAGATCAGTGGTATCAGATCGGTCTGCTCCTTATTGTCTTAATGCATGTCCCCAACGAGGTCGGAGTACAAAGAGTTGTGTCTCAAGCTTGTTTCTCTTCAGGAAAGAAGATCTTGCACACCCAAGAGAGCTCCCATGGTAGGAGAACATAAATATGATGGGACAAGAGATCCTTTCAAACTGTTGATTGTGGAATCCCTCACACAATAGAGGAATGAGGTGATGGATAGTTTAATGCAAATCCTTCGGCGGCTACCAACAGGCGATGCATCTTCTTCAAACAGAGGCGTTGCCCCCTTCAAGGTACAAATAAACTTTGATATTCCTATATTTGAAGGTTAGATAGACACAGATGTTGTAGACAAGTGGTTGAATCTACTAGAAGGGTATTTTTTTGTCTATAACTTTTCGAATAAAGAAAAGATTACTTTTGCACTCCTCAAAGCCATTCCCCATGTCAAATATTGGTGGGAAAATTTCTGTGAGAAAAAGGAAACAGAGGAACCCTCATTATTTTGAGTCATGGCCACTTGGGAATCCTTTAGGTATGCTATTAAGGAATAATACTACCTTGTCAGAAGTTATGACGAGCTATATACCAAATGGACCACACTGCGGAAAGAAAGAGACCAAACAGTGACAGATTTCACAAATATCTTCAATACCTTGCGCAACAAGTTGGGTATCAAAGATTCAGAATGAAATCTAGTGCTCAAGTATCATATTGATATGCATAGATACATCCAAACTGAAATGGAAGTTTTGGACATCTCATCCTTGGGCACGACCTATCGATATGTTGTCAAAATTGAGCATAAGCTCAAACAAAAGATGCGACAATTTGGGCCTGGGAACCCCTCACAACAAAAGCCAAGAAAGGGCGTCCCCAACCCACTGAACAAAGGACAGAGCAAATATGGATAGTATCAGGACAACTAGTCCAAGCTGCAAGAAAAGAAGGACACCGGAAAGACAAAGAAAGATATCGGGAAGTTGTGTGACTTCCATAAGAGCCCTTGGCATAACATTGCTGACTGCTGCTCAAAGYAGTCTCTAGTGGMCAAAKTGCAAGCCTCTAAATTATATGCATATTATAACTCTGAGCCAGAACCAGAAAGGGGAAGACGGATCATTTATGCGAAACCCAGTGCCACCGTTGCTACCACCAAGCTCCAGCTTGGTGAACCAGACGAGCCAGAAGAAGGAGAGCACCTCTTCCATTCACATATGTGGGTAAAAGGCACCCCACTGCACTTCATCATTGATAGTGGTAGCCATAAGAAACTCATCTCAAAAAAATTCATCAAGCGGCTACCCCTACCAACAATGTCGCATCCACAACCGTACACCATTGGTGTAACACCCTGTTTCCCCCAGTCTGTAAGAATAATTATGTTGTCCAAGAACTGTGGAAAACTCAAAGATGTGAATATGTGATTTTGAATGGGCCTTAGTATATAAGGTCGACAAATGTAAATTAACATTTTGAATATATATATATATATATATATATATATGTTGCATGACTGCTGAGAGGGGGATGTGCTAACAAAGAGACCACGATGGCTAAAGAAAGGTGGTGGAAGGCACCTGGAATGGTGGCATTAACTTCCACTGAAACCAATACCGTATTTGGTCTTCACTGGCCCGGAGAACCAAGAGTGTCTCACTAGACCTAAAATGAATTACTCACTAGGATGGTAGGTGAAGAGGCCCCTCATGAGTTAATAAGGGATGGGGGTGAACTGCCCATCCATGGAGGCCTCAAAGCTGACCACTGCGGGGGAATTCATGCCACACGCAACCTCGCCAGGATAGAAAATGTAGGTAAAAGGTGTGGGAGGGGACACGAGGGGGGGATTGTAGGAAAAGATCAGAAGAAATCTGGAACAAAATACAGAGTGAGTGATAGTAGAGAAGAAGGAGAGTAACCTTCGTTCTCGATCGCTGAATAACAGAGACACAAAGTCTCAAGCATCGTGGTCTAGCTCGGGGGTGGCTAGTGGTAAATCCATTTGGAGTCTCTGAGCCTATGGTTGGGTGGAAATGAGCACCCCTCTCAGTAGTTGCATCAATTCTGATGTTTTTCTGATAAGTGTTTTATATCTTGTATCTTGAAATTTATATGTTAACTTGTATGCTCATAGTCTGTGCAATTATGAATGGTTTCAGTATAAGACTGTCTGCATGGTGTTTTGATCCGAAATGATGGTTGTATTATTTTGTTGGCAAGACCACGTATGGCTTATGTTTATATATATATGTATATATATACTGAACTAATACATATTTTCAAGTCTGTTCTTGGGAAATTTATTTCCCTTATTTTATCTCAAGTAATTCCTTGGATAGATCTTCCCACAGGGACACCCTTTTTAAAGTTTACCCAAGAATATGCTGAAGGATTTGATGACATAAGTATGAAAAACCCTGCACGAGAGAGAATGGTATTCCTAGACTTCGATATTTCGGAGTTTCGACACCCGAGGTATCTATGTGCGAGTCCTCTTGTAAACGCGAGTCCTGAAACCCTGATCTGTGAAATCCAGAAATGATAGTGTGGGGATGAATTAAGGGCCTTTCGGTGGTTCGGTTACCAGGATACCCTTCCTCTTGCTAAATGCATAAATGAGATTCTTTTGGAGAATCTAAGGCCTGTTATGACCGTTAAATTGAATGAAGGAGAGCAGGCGTTAATGCCTCGACCCCTATTTACCTTCGTAAGTAGCGAAGAAATTAGGACCGTCGATTTCAAGACCCATGGGGATACCTGGACCGTCTTGCTGTAGAATACATGTGGCGATCAATAAGCATTCTAGATTTTCGACACCTGGGGTACCTAAGTGTGAGTTTTATTGTACTCGCCAGTCCTGAAACCCTGATTCACAAAAGCCCGAAATGACAGTGTGTGGAGGGGTTAGGACCTTTCGGTGTTTCGGCACCCAGGGTACCTAAGTGCGAGCTTCCTTGTACTCGCCAGTCCCAAAATCCTGATGGGTGTAATTCTGAAAGGATGATACTCAGACATGTTATGATATTTTGGCATTTCAGAAATCAGAATACTCAAGGGTGTATTCCCTTGTACTCGCCAGTCCAAAAATGGACTAGCACACTTGGTTTTGGTGTTTCGGCATTTCCGTACCCGGGATCTCCAAAGGTCAGTTTTCCTCATGTTCGCTAGACACAAAATTCCGATGGATGAAACCCCAAAATGAACAAGGGAGAACATGCATTGCGAAAGCTGGGAGCACCTCCCTAGTAAGACCTGTGGTCATATCCATCGATCATATGAGTATGGATAAGGGATGGAAAGGCCTGTATCAGGTCCCGTAGGGATTCAGGGAATTCTATTCATTGGAGAAAAGATGAAAAAGGATGAAAAAATTGTGATTTCCATAGTGGTTGTGTTACAAATTGGTATCAGAGCATGGTTACAACACTTGGCCTACTTGGGCTAATGAACGAGTTGCGCGAGAGCTCCATTCGAAACACTCCTAAAAGGAGTAACCCCCTATCTTAACCTTCTCAATTAAAAAGGTTGAGGTTAAGAATGAAAACCTCTATTGTGTGTGTGCATGAGAAAAATATGAATTATGTACTGGTTATAAATAAACATGAATATTGACTAACAACCAGTGTTTGTCTTTTGCACCTAAGCGATCAATCAGCAGCGGGAAATTACAGACGTATAAAATGGTGACTCACCATGAAGTGAGGGAAGGCTCCCATAATAGAGATGAAGAGTCTGACGAAAGGAGGGTGGTAGGGACCCCTCCAGATCTAGCCGATACTGTGAGGAGCCTCATGGTCGAATTACAAAGTTGCAAGGATGATAATGAGAGGATGATGAAAGAACAAGAGAAGCAAACAGAAATTAACGCAATTTTACTGCAGATCTTATCTGACCTACAAAGACAAATGCAGCATGAACCTGAGGTACAGAAACATGACCATATCAGTGGCCACACTGAGAGGAGAACCTCGAAAAAGGTCCATCCTAGAGGTAAAGGACAAGCGGCGGATGAATCCTCTGGGAAGGAAGCTAGCGGTTCGGAGGGCTCTTCTAGCAACAAAACTAGTCCTTGTACCCGAAGAAGACAAAAAAAGAGAAAGTTTTCCAAGGGTCATAAATTCAAAGAATTCAGGAAGGCCAAACCACCCTCCTTTGATGGTGAAATAAAGAAGGGAGAGGAAGTAGAGGCCTAGCTACTTGGACTAAAGAAGTATTTCATAGTCCATGACTTCTCAGAAAATTTGAAGGCCCAAGTGGCCACCTTCAACTTGAACGAAAAGGCTTCCATTTGGTGGGTAGACCTTAAGAATGTGAAAGGAGCTCACGAAGAGAACTTGTCTTGGGAGAAATTTGAGAAACACTTCCAGAAGAAGTATTTGTCGGAAAAATATTTCGACAAGAAGACTAAAGAGTTTTATGAACTCAAACTGGGGAAACTCACTATAGAAGAATATGTCAACAAATTCCTATATTTGTTGAGATATGTACCTTATATAAAAGTACAAAAGGAAAAGGTGCAACACTTCATCATCGAACTACCTAAGGACTATCAGAACATAATTGAATTTTATGATCCAAAGACCCTAGAAGGCACTATCTGAAAGGAAACCTATTGTCATGAATAGTTCGGACATCAAACAGAACCTCGTGAAGGATGGAAACAGAAGAATAGTTCAAGATTTCAGAAAAAGGGGATTAAATCCCCAGGATTTAAAAGCTATAAGAAGAACCCAAGAATGAGCTTCCCAGCCCAGAGTGTACACCAACAGAACTTTCCCTCCTTGAGCGGAAATAAAACCTTTGGATCTATACCAATGAAGGTTGATAACCCAAAGAAAGAACCTTTGAAATGTTGGGGTTGCGGAGAAGAACATCTACTAAGAGATTGTCCACACCGACAACAAAATAGTCAGATAATTTACAACATCCAGGAAGCTACCACTATCAATGATGTGGCCAGGAGTGTGCCACAAGTTTATCCAGCCTCGGATAATAACCAAGCTGACCACCAAGCTTCATTGGTGGAAATAGAAGGTATGATTTCCAACCATCTAGTGTCTATTTTGATTGAACCTGGTTCAAATTTGAGTTATATAKCCCCTAAGGCTGTTGATAAATGTAAACTACAGCCACATAAAAATGCCAAGAAATGGTTGGTATAGTTAGCCACTGGCGCTAAAAGAAGGGTAGCAGAGGTCATACCAACCTGCCAATTAATGTTGGGTGAATTCCCCACCCAAGAAACCCTTAACATATTACCCCTGGGATCGTATGATATGTTGATTGGCATGGACTGGCTAGCTGCCCATAAAGTCAAATTGGATTGTTACCATAAAACCTTAGAATGTGTAAGTAAAGAAGGAAAAAGGATAACCCTTCAAGGGATCCTAAAACCTATCTTGGTGAGACAGATATCAGCTCTGCAAATGAAAAAGCATTGTCGAAAAGGATGTCCCCTATATGCAATACAGGTGTTGAAAACTATTGAAGATGAAAAACCAAGCCTCGAAGACCACCCTACCCTGAGAGAATACAAAGATGTGTTTCTAGAAGAGGTACTGGGTCTACCTTCAAGAAGAGACATAGAATTCTTGATAGAACTTGCATCGGGAGTAGTGTCGGTGTCTAGGACACCCTATTGAATGAGCACACCTGAACTAGTTGAACTCAAATTGCAATTGAGAGAAATGATGGATAAGGGCTATATCTGGCCCAACGTGTCTCCATGGGGAGCACCAGTCCTATTTGTGAAAAATAAGGATGATACCCTTAGACTGTATATATATTATAGACAACTCAATAAGGTAACCATAAAGAACAAGTACCCCTTGCCCAGGATCGATGACCTTCTCGATCAATTGGGGGGTGAGTCCATTTTCTCAAAGATTGACTTGAGGTTAGGATACCATCAAGTCCAAATTAAGGGTGAAGACATCCATAAGACTGCCTTCTGGATGATGTATGGTCACTATGATTTTGTGGTAGTTCCATTTGGTTTAACTAATGCCCCTACCACTTTCATGTGTTTGATGAACAACATACTCAGCAAATTCCTAGACAAATTTGTGTTGGTTTTTATTGACGATATATTATTTTACTCCAAGAATAGAGAAGAGCATGAAGAGAATATTAGGCTTGTGCTTCAAGTGATAAGAGAACATCATCTCTATGCCAAATTCGACGAATGTGAATTGTTCTAGAAGCAAATATATTACTTATTCCATGTTCTATCAGAAGAAGGAGTAGCGGTAGACCCTGACAAAATCAGGTCTATCATAATATGGCCTACCCCAAAGGATGTTTCAGGTATCATATCCTTTATGGGATTAGCAGGTTACTATAGGATATTTATAAAAGGATTCTCTAAGATTGGGTGTCCAATCACTGCCCTCCAGAAGAAGGGGACAAAATTCACATGGACACAAAAATGTGAGGAAAGATTTCAAACTCTGAAACATCTACTGACCCATGCACCCATGTTGAAGATCACTGATCCCGAAGCCGACTTCCTCGTGTGCACAGATGCATGTAAGGAAGGGCTTGGAGGAGTCCTCGTTCAAGGAGGAAGTGTGGTCTGCTATGAATCCCAAAAATTGAATGAGCACGAAGTCAACTATGTGACCCATGATCTAGAGCTGGCTGCCATAGTGCATGCCTTGAAAATGTGGAGGCATTACCTCCTGGGAAGAAAATTTGTACTTCTGACAGATCACTGTGGATTGTGATATATGTTTGACCAATCGAAGTTAATGCCAGAAAAGCTAGGTGGATGGCCCTCCTTAGCAAGTTTGATTTCGAAATCAAACACATTAAAGGAAAAGAAAATAGGGTGGTGGATGCCCTTAGTAGAAGCATGAAAACAATTCACCTGGCCGCGGTGAGCACCTATGAGACGGATGTCAAAGAAAGAGTCAGAAATGCACAAAAGATAGACACATTCTTCCAAACTGTGACCTCATACCTACAACAAGAACCCACAGGGATAAAGTATGGAGGCTACCAGATGATGGAAGGAGGTCAGCTCACTTACCGAAGCATATTGTATGTCCYAGATTGTGATGAATTGAAGAGGKTCATACTGGATGAACTACATAAAAGACCCTATTCTGGTCATCCATGATACCAAAAAATGATCACGGCCACTACGAAACAATTCTATTGGCCTGGATTGAAGAAAGACATAGCTGAGTACCTAGCCAAATGCATAGAATGCCAACAAGTAAAAGCAGAACACCGACACCCAACAGGATTATTACAACCTCTACAAATCCTGGAATGGAAATGGGAAACCATCTCCATGGATTTCATCACCGGATTACCAACCTCGACCAAATAGAATGACGACATCATGGTAGTTGTTAGCACTTGGTAAATTTCCTAGAGGTTGAAACAAAAGAAATCCACAAAGGTAACTTTATCCAACCACTTTTAAAGCTGAGATCTAGCCCTTCCAGCTTCAGAGAGGGATCTCTCTATATGATTTAGCTTTGTTTATAACTTAGATGTTAGGCTAGGTAAATGAATAGGTAGCTTTTGTTGTAAAAGTGTTTTTGAATTGGTTGAGACAGTCTACACATCCATTGGGCTATGGGGTTTGTGTTAAAATAAACATGAGATACAAACCATAAACGTAAAGGAAATACTTCAACATAGCGAGATAATATACTCACTGGATCTTTTATATCTTAAATGATGGATAGAAGAAAAGATGAGAAAGATACATTCAACTAAGAAGCCATTAAGAATTTCTTAATTGAAAACATCAGAAGATAAACATTAAAATATTTAAAGTCAGAAACAAGGTATCCAAGATAAACCCTGCAACATATGTTACTTATAAAGATTAGTTTCAGAAAACAATATGATCACAAAGCAAGAAAACATTCAACTCAGAGAATAAACGTCACCAGTGAATACACGCAATAATCTTATAAAGTGCTTCCTCTTTATTAATGGCAGATCTCTTCAAATATGGTTACAGTATGATAGCGTCAAGGTGTAAAGATCAACAACACTAAATACTTCGAAAGGTGAAGTATTTATAATTCAAATTACAAATGTTCCTGTCATAACTGATCAGGAAGTGCTCATTCTATTTTTAGTCTAATTAATTTAACTAATCAAAACTGCTTGATGACTTGGTACAACTGCATGCGGAATTTCTAGGGTAGGTCGTTGGCGAGGTTCCTACACAACCTCTTCTGACTGGATAGGTGACTGGACCTGGACAGCTCATCTTCTAATCAAGAAGATCACAGAGTTCCTCCCATCTGAGGTGACTAGGCACAGTGATTTTGAGCAGTCTCCGATACACTTCATCCATTTTCGTATATTTGGCGAAAGTGGGCTTAGTGAGGAATATGTATCGAATCTCATGTTGGATACTAATGTCTAACTGAAGAGCGTCCAGGAATTCTTTACCGATGATGCGTCCAGCAAATTTTGAATTATCTTTAGACACTTCAGCCAGTCTCTTTTTGTAATCTGGAAGTGTCATCAGTTTATCATTAATAACTTTCAGACCTGGGAGACCTTTCTTCTGGAGAGTCTCGATCTTGCTGAAGGATTTATGTACCCCCTGGTCCATGATCTCAACCTTTTCTTCTAGTTGAAGCAATAATCCCCTCTTGGTCAAAACTCTTTTGAACTCAAGGATGGTTTATGTTCTGTCCTCGATCTTCAACTCTTCTAGCTCTTCTCGGGTTTTAGAATTTAGGAATTTGATGATCTCATTTTCCTGAGTTGGTCTGTCTCCTAATTCTATTCTAATCTTTTCAATGGCTTGTTTTATCCTCTGGACCAACTCGTTCTGCTCAAACATAATTTGGATCATGGGCCATATTTCATTTATGGACTTTGTGATGTCTGTCCATACATTTTCTTTGACTTCAACCAAAGTCTTCCCTGCCACTATTTGCTTTTGGAGCTGTTGTAGTTCCTTCCTGAGATGCTCAGTTACCTGCTTTTCTTTGGATAGACTGGTTTGGAAAGAAGTTTTGAGTTCCTGGAGGTTCTCAACTTCTTTCTTCAGCCTGGTGATTTCTGTCTCTTGCAGGTTCATTTTCTCCATGGATTTGGCGAGATCTGTTGTTCCCTCTTGTGGTGTCACTGGTGTAGCAGATGGAATTGCGGTTATTGCTGCTGTGCTCAAACCTGTAATTGGGATAACACTCAATGGAATGGCTTCCATAGACTTCATCTGCACTTTCTCCTTTAGCAGTTTCTCCATCTCTGCTTCCATTTCTTTAAGTTGGGCATTTTTCTCCATGAGCAGCTTAAGCATTTCATCCTTCTCGCCTTCTTTCTCTACTATATCCTTTGCCTGTGAGTCTTCTGTAGGCGGGAGTTTTAGCTGTTTCCTCAAGGAGGTGATGTCTGCATTTTTCTTCTTTATCATCTCTTCTACAGCTTTGATGTTTGCAGGATCATAGGTGATCTTGAGGACCATCTCCTCCAGAGTCTTAATTTTGTTGTCCTTTGCAAAGGATGATATTTTTTCCATCTTGAGCTGCGTTTAAGCGTTATTGAGCGACACCTGGAATTTAGCTACTGACGCCGAAGCATGTGCCAATGTGTGGAATACCATCTCACCTGTTTGTTTGTGAAAATCCATCTAATCTGTTGGGTGCACATCCTTTGCCTAGAATTCAAAAGTGGCCCTCTTATAGTCCGAGATCACCTTGGGATTTGGAACCTGCGCTTGGAGGAAGGCCATGTGCATCTTTCCCTTTTCCATGTCGAATGCAGACAACAGTCTATGCTACACAGTCGACGTTTGTTTCCGAAACTGAGCATAAGAACTGTTGGTAAGGGTTTGATTCTTCTTCTTGATCAGTTCATACTTCTCGAAGATGCTCAATTTGGGCCCAGTCTTTCCTATCTGATTGTTCAGGGGAGAGTCTCTGAATTTATTCGGTACTGTTGGGGTGATGCCCTGATAAAGGCTCAAATGAAAAGGTGGAATGACCGGATTGATTACTGTGGTAGTTACTGTGGTAGGCGGGGCTTCTTGTTCTATTGTCGTGCCAGGCGATGAAATTGTCTTTGGCCTCTTAGTATGCATCTGGAACTCTTCTGATGATACCTCCGTTACAGGTGGAGATGACTCTTGTCGAGGCCTTTTTTCCTTAGGGACCTGTGGTCTGGTAGTTGGTTGCACAGTTGTCGGGGGAACCTGCTGTTCCACTTCAACCAAGGTGTTAGGCATCCACATCGTCTGATTTGCAAATTTCTCGATCTCGGGCTTAGGCTCATGAACATACAGAATGTTTTTATTTTTCACCCACATTTCTGAAATGATCTCGCATGGATCATAGTGCCATAGTGTTGGCGTTCGGAAGTCACTCCTGGATTGCTAGTAGGAGCAGAGCCCGAAGCCCATCAGATTTAATGTCACGGTTTGTTTTAAAGGGTGATCAAATGGAGGAAGACTCTGAACATCATAAATCCAACTTCAAAAACCAGATCAGGCACGCATGACAGAGTGAGGTCTTGATAAACTCCAAGCAGTGAGTTGTAGTAAAGGTGAGTAGGTGGAAGATTTATGCAAGAAGAACGCAATGATCTATTACAGACATCCGGTATGCAACAGATTAAAGAAGAAATGAGCTCAAATGCAAAATCCTTTTACATTCGGACACATAAAAACCAGAGGGCACGACAACGCCACAACAAATCCTTTGTTGCAACCAGCTGCACTACTGTGAATCCTCAGGTAACAGACGAACAAAGATGGAAAAGAAGGGGAACTGCTTGTTATAAACCAAGAAATATCAAACACAGAGGCATAACCATGAAACCAGAGTATTGCTGAAACTATACAGTCGGGAGATTAGCTCTACCATCGATTCCTACAAAAATGGCAAAAATGCCTACATATACTCAAAATTACAACAGCGGCAGAACCAAGAAACGCATTGAAGGCTTTGCGTCTGCATGGCCTCTGACAACACGGAGCTGTGATCTCTGAATGGTCGTGCAACTTATGGCAGACGCAATCAGCTTTCTGACAATTCATTCGGCGAATCGACGTGCTTTTAATTTGTTACAGGACGTCCCCATTATGGCAGAGACGATGTCTAACCACCGCCAACTGCTTCAATAACTGCTTCTTGGGATTGGAGATGGTTCGGCCAACTCAACCTCTTGGGCCAGGGAAGACTTCTCGAGCTGCCATCTGGAGCAACTGACAAGCTTGAGGGACGGACATGGGGTATGGAGGGAGTGATGGCATTGAGGGGCACGTGGAAGAGGTGGAGAAGAGTGAGAGTGATGATAGAGAGGAGTGACAGAAGATGGGCCACGTAGGAGGGCATCCAGGAGGAAACTACCCTTTAGGCGAGGAGCTGACGCGAAAAGGAGATACGTGGCAGGCAATGAGTGGAGGTTGGAGAGAAAGGGGGACCAAACAGGCTAATAGGAGGAACGAAAGGATGACACGCGGCAACTGGGGACAAGCGGATGGAAAAATGATATGATAGAACAGGGGGGACCCAATCTGGTTAACTGAATTGCAGTTTGGGGAATGCAGGACAGCACGAGCACCGTTGATCTGGGTGCCTCGATCGTGGCCGCTGGAGAGTTACACATGGGAGCTCAGACCCCCCCCTTTCGCTTAAAGGTAGAAAGGCAGGGGGGGTCCGACTTGATCTTCACCACCGTTGATCCAGGCGCGTGCATCTGGGCCATCGGAGAGCTGCACCCCCGAACTCGGACCCCCCCCCCTCGCTTAAAGATCGGAAGGCGAGGGGGGTCCGACTTTTGCTGTGCACCGTTGATCTGGGCGCACAAATCCGGACCGCCCAGTCTTGCTTACTGCTTACCTTGGGCGCATCATCGCTCAAAACTTTGGACAAGTGGGTTTTAACCTGTTCTTTGATATCTAAACCCCCTCAGCAAGAAATATCACTAACACATAGGAAACTCGTAAATAATTTCATTTCTTTCAGCATTCTGTCAGCCTCTTCCCCAGCGCCTCGACTATTGCAGATGAAAGATCCAATCTACCCCTTGATTCTCAATTGTTGCTTCTTCTTCAGGGAAACAAAATGAATGTCATCTGAATTCATGATCTGCCTTATATACTCTAATGTAAAGATTCTTACCGGCACATATTGGGGTAGTTTGTAAGGTGTCGATTCACACCTAAAAACTCTGATCTCGGTTGTACTTTGATACAGGTACCAGTCCCCTATCTTTGCATTGTTCGAGAGATGTAGGATCCTCTGGACCTTGTCGTTTATTCGTGGCTGGGGCATGCCACTTAAAATGCTTACCACAGGGTGGTAGAAAAGATCGATGAATGCCTTGAAGCTATACTCTATGGAGTTATGTTTCAACAAAGATGTCCACGCTGTGACTGGCTGAGGCCTTCCGTCTGCGTCCATGCGAACATGTGGGCCAATATAGAAGAATATCTGAACATGCCTTCCATGCCAAAATTCACAAACTGTTCATGAATATTGTTGGCCAAGAAGGTACTAAAATCAAACTGTGTGGTGGGTTTTTCATCAGTGGAAAAAATGGATAGAAAACCCAAAATGGGCTCATCTACCCACTAGTTGGAATAGTATCCTAACAGAGTGCAAAGGGAGGAAATCATCTGGTTTCCCTTTATTGAGAACATGGATGATGGGTAAGGTGGATTGGTGGAAGGGATTTGAGCGGAGGTGGGATGGAACAACTCGAATATTTGATCTCTCTAGGGAAAGGTCATCTTTTGACACAGCTCTGTAAGGATTTCTAGGTTGAAAGGAGAAACGGAATCAGCATGGGGAATTTGCATCATTTGGTCAATGTCTTTGGGAGTGATGAAAAAGAGGATGTCTCCGGATGAAGAGACGATGGTCCTCTGGTTGGGAATATAATGAGCTTCGCATTTGAGGGCGAATTCAGGAAAGTGGTGTATCTGGGGAAAAAGGTACAGGGGCAAATTGGACTCCCAGAGTCCAATTTCATCACTCTGGTCCAGGAACACCTCCCAGAGCCATGACTGGAGGTCTGAAAAATAGAAGTCGCAAATGGTATCTGCGATCAATATGTCTTTATCGACCAACGTGATTTTGTCCAGGTCGAAAGGAGGAGGAAGAAAAGGATTCTCTTCTCCTTCTGCTGGTCTTGGCTTTGGTGCCATCTCTGCAATAGTACCTGCAATAAACAATATGTTAGCGGGGATGACTGGCTGTGGATGAAGGTGACAGAGAAGCAATGGAGGTGTAAGAGGTAAGTTTTCTGGTGCGATGGATGAATATTGAATGAAAGGGGAATAACCGTAGGTTTTATTCAAAACTGGGGTCGATTGGACGCGGGAGACAGGTCAGCAGGATAACAGGTATGTTATATTGTAATAAATGGGCAAAAAGCCACTTGGGGTGAGGTGGCAGGTGACGCTGGCCAAAACATATGGATGGGTGACGTGGAGGTTGGTGATTGGAGGTAAAAGTCGCAATAAGGGGCTCTTCATGAGTGAAAAAGGGTGAGGTACTGACAGCTGAGACTAACAGCAGTTATGTGATGAGACACCCTCGAGAGCAAGTGGAACAAGTAGGAGATGATGTCCATGAGTGATGATGGTTGTCAGATGGCAGATGGGGATAGGACTTCTGGACCAATAGGATAATGCCATGTATGACAAGGGGCCCGCCAGAGAAAAGTAACAATTCTGGACCCCCCCCCTTTCGTTAAAAGCAGAACATCAGGGGGGGTCCAAAAACCTTTTTAGACCGTTGATCTGCATGCCCATTTCCAGGCCGCAGATCTTAGTGTGCATTTTATCTCTCATTCCAGACCCCCCCCTCCATTAAAGGTAGAATAGATGGGGGGGTCTGGAATCCATTGTGAACCATTTATTTAAGCGCCCTACCCTGGGTCGTCCAGATGTGTGCCAATGTTATTATCGATTCCGGACCCCCCCTCCTCCGGTTAAAAGTAGAACGGTCGGGGGGGGTCTGGAATGATCTATGCGTCGTATATCTTGGCACCACAATCTGGATTGTTGAAAAGTGCATGAAGCATAAACTAGGACCAGAGAAATATGTGTTGGGAAACTTAGGATAAGTACATTTTACGGGTTTTTCCCAATCTTTTCACATAGACACCACCAAGGGAACTTCATCCAAACTATTCTTAGGCAATTGAGATATGGTGTAACATTTTCATCAATATGGTTTCATTGGTGGTGAAGTAAATGAAGCAACTAACCTACATGCTAACCTATCTTCCTAGGACAATTAACCCATATTAAACTGTTGGGTTAAGAAATTACTCTACCTAAGGGCTATCTGACCAGGATTGGACAGTCTGGTCAGATTTATTCACTAATCTAACCTAAGGGCTATCTGACCCAGATTAGATAGTCTGGTTAGATTTATTCACTAACCTATCAACATTAAATTTAAACAGAACTTGGCCATGCTTGAAAGGTATGGCCAAGTTACTATTATTGCATGGGGCTTTTTCTTTCAATTCTTTTATGCCCTCTTTTCTTTTTCTCTTTCTTTTTCTTTTTTCTTTTTTTCATTTTCTTTTTCTTTTTTCTTTTCCTTTTTATTTTTCTTCTTCTCAAATTATTTGCATAATGAAACATCATTTGTCAACAAAAACACTAGATACAGATAATATCCAAGTCATCAGTTGATTCCCATAATTTATGGGGTGATAACAGCGGCTCCACCTGGGGATGGTACTTGCCCTGTTAAGTGCCAAGAATCCTAGTTCCTGTCATTCTGAACATATCTGCCTAGTAGCCTTCATTGGTATTATTTTCAAAACTTGGAAAAACAATGGTCAGCAGCTTAGGGCCTTCACTTCGGGCTTCAACCAACTGACTAATGTTCCTCGCTCAGAAAATGCAAGTGAAAAAATGAAACTTAAAATGGTATGTACAATGGAGAGTGAGCTC
>ML809591.1:49304-65301 GCA_009831015.1 Picea engelmannii | reverse complement strand
TTGGGTTCCACAGATGTTGCACTTCCTGTTGCAGTCACCTCAACCAACTCATCTCCTACTCTAACTGAAGCTGACAAAGCCACCTAGTTGATTGAGTGGATCCATCACATCCCCCAACAGGTTCAGGATATTATACAAAATTCTAATGACAAGTACAAAAATGCCATGATCAACATCGGGTGCCACATAATTTTCAGGTGGGCGACAAAGTTTGGTTTCACTTGCAGAAAGAATGCCTTACAAGAACCCATCGGAAGATTTTCCCACTCTGTTATGGGTCATACACTATCACCAAGGTTGTGGAGGATAATTCTTTTGAGCTCAACATTCCTCCTTTCCTTGGCCTATACCCAGTGTTCAACGTGGATCTCCTTCACCCTTATTTCCCACCATTATTAGACACCTCAAAAGTAGCAGAACAACTGACACCAATAGAGCTCAACCCCGAATACATACAAAAGGCATCCAATGATCAAATTTTGGATAGATAGATCAAAGTCACTCGACAACAAAGGATCCAACTTTATCGAGTCGTCAAAGCAGGGCATCTCCTACACTAAGGCAAGTGGCTCACCTAGGGCCAAGTTTAGTAGAAATTTTCTCATCTGATGGGGGACCTCAATGCAATGGAGACCATTGATTCCTAAGGAGAGAGGATTGGTTTAGATGGATATCAATGGCCACCCACCTTTTCCAACTAGCTCAAAAAAAATTTCTGATAATTTTCGCAATTTACTATTTTTAGCAGCTTTAACTTCAGGGGCCATTTTGAGGGCCTAAATGAAGGTTTTTCAGGATTGAGCTCCTCAATGATAGCCGAAGGCATGATTGATCCTCAAAAATGAATATCCTTGACAATACCTTTCCAACAGGCTATCACACCCTAAAATGGAGATCGTATGCAAACGTTACGACCCTAGGAACTTGATGTACTAACTTACCCAAACGGGGCCCACATGACTTTTGGCGCTTCATCTCCTAGGGTTAGGTTTTTGGATGTCAAGGGTTTTTGGAATTCTCTCTTATTGTAAAAAGGCCTTCAGAGTGTCATTGTAACATTCTTCTTGTGAATGTGCACTATCGTCACATCTCTTCTCAGAGATAAGCTACCACCATTCCATCAAGCTTGTTTCTGCTGCATTTTACAGTTTCATCTTATTTCGTTATTGAATAGAAAACCAGTTATATTGTATCTTTGTTATTTTCTGTTAAGCACCTATTAATAATCTATATTCATTTTGTTCTTCTCATAAAATCCTTTTTAGTGGTATCAGAGTGGTTTTCTCCTTGAAGTCTTAATGCATGTCCCCAACGAGGTCAGAGTACAAAGAGTTGGGTCTCAAGTTGTTTCTCTTGAGGAAAGAAGCTCTTGCATGCCCAAGTGACCTTTCATGGCAGGAGAAAATAAATATGACGGGATAGGAGATCCTTTCAAATGTTGATTGAGAAAGCCCCGACACAACAGAGGAACGAGATTATGGATAGTTTCGTGCAAATCCTTCGACGGCTACCAACATGCGACGCATCTTCTTCGAACGGAGGCGCCGCCCCCTTCAAGGTACAAATAAAATTTGATATTCCTATATTTGAAGGTCAGATAGATGTAGATGTTGTAGAAAAGTGGTTGAATCTACTAGAAGGGTATTTTCTATCCATAACTTTTCAAATAAAGAAAAGATTACTTTTGTGCTCCTCAAAGTCGTTTCCCATGTCAAAGATTTTAGGGAAACTTTCTGTGAGCAAAAGGAAATAGAGGAAACTTAATTATTTTCAATCACAGCCACCTGGGAATCCTTGAAGGATGTTATTAATCAAAAATACTACCATGTTGGAAGTTATGATGACCTGTATACCAAATGGACCACACTACAACAAGAAAGATACCAAGCAGTGCCAGATTTCACAAATGTTTTCCATACCTTGCACACCAAGTTGGGTATCAAATATTTGGAGTGACATATGTTGCTCAAGTATCGCAATTCTCTACATATATACATCTAGACCAAAATGGACTTTCTGTACATCTCATCCTTGGGCGTGGCCTACCGATATGCCATCAAAATCGAGCAGAAGCTCAAACAAAAGACATGACAATTTGGGCCTCAGAACCCCTCACAACAAAAGCTAGGAAAGGGTGGCCCCAACCCAACCAACAAAGGACAGAGCAAAGATGGACAGTATTAGGAAAACCAAACCAAGCCACAAGCAAAGAAGAACACCAGAAAGACAAAGAAAGATATCAGGAAGTGGTGTGACTTCCATAAGAGACCTTGGCATAACACTGTTGTCTGTCACTCAAAGCAGTCACTGGTGGCTGAAGTGAAAGCCTCTAAATCATATAAAGATTATGACTCTGAGCCAGAACTAGAAAGGGGAATATGGATCATTGACATGGAACCCAATGCCACCATTTCTACCACCAAGCTCCATCCTAGTGAACCAGACGAGCAAGAAGAAGGAGAGCGCCTTTTCCATTCACAGATGTGGGTAAAAGGCACCCTGTTTCACTTCATCTTTGATAGCAGTATCCAAAATAACCTCATCTCAGCAGAGGTTTTCAAGTGGTTGTCCCTACCAAAACCACCGCGCCCACAACCATACACCATTGGATGGCTCCACCAAGGAAGCGATCTCCGCATCAACCAACAATTTCGAATGTCGTACGACATCGAGCCCTTCAAAGATGAGGTATTGTGTGATGTTTCTCCTCTTGAAGTTTGTGATGTTCTTTTGGGACAATGTTATTTATGGAAACATCATGTTGTATATCAGTCTAGGCCTCGTAGTGTTATTATTACTTTGAACAGGAAATTGTACAGGATACCTAAGGCAGTCCAACCTAGTGTTATTTTCTTGATCTCTGCTAAGCAATGCAGGAAGGTCATCTCTTAGATGGGGAAGTTTTTCTTCTTTATGATTCGCTCTCAGAATAAGAGAAAGATCACAGCCACATCCAGGGTCTCTGCGGCCGACCTTTCCACACATTAGAAGCAAGTAGATAAGGTCATGGAGGAATACTTAGATATATTCTCCTCACCTACAGGGGTACCTCTGCACTGCCAGGCCAAGCACCCAATCGATATGACCCCCGTCTCACCACTAACCAATGGTCGAGTCTAGAGAATGGCGATAGATCCAAGAACAACTCCACAAGAGGCAAATCCTCCCTAGCCCATCACCTTGCAGGAGCCCAATCATGCTGGTATAGAAGAAAGATGGAACTTGGTGACTCTGTATTGATTACCGGGCTCTGAATAAAATCGCAGTCAGAAATCGGTACCCGATTCCCTGAATCAATGACCTCCTTGATAAACTCACGGGGGCCAAATACTTCATGAAGATTGATCTAAAGTCTGGCTACCACTAGGTCCTGATGGAACAGACAGATGTATGGAAGACCACCTTTCAAGTCAAAGGAAGGCCTTTTTGAATGGTTGTTCATGCCCTTTGGTTTTAAAAATGCTCCAGCCACTTTCATGAGGATGATGGATGATATCCTATGACCATTCACCGATACTTTTGTAGTGGTGTATCTGGATGACATTCTAATTTACAACAAATCTTGGGCTGAACAATTGTAGCATATTCAATAGGTTCTACACACCCTGTGACAGCACAAGCTATACACCAACTTGAAAAAATTCTCCTTCAACATGGACAGGGTCCATTACCTGGGCTACATCATTGATCAACATGGCGTACATGTGGATCCAGCCAAGATCCAAGTCATCCGTGACTGGCCAGCTCCAACAACACTCACTGAGCTTCGAAGCTTTCTGGGCCTTGCTAATTTCTACTACAGGTTCATGTTGGGTTTGTCCCATATTGCATGGGCCCTCAGCCAAATAAATAGGGGTGGTGGTAAGGAAAAATTTATGTGGGGCCAGTCTCAACAACAAGAATTCGATGATTTGAAGTAGCGTTTATGCTCATCCCAAATACTTTCACTACCAGACCTGCATCATCCTTTTGAGATCAAGACAAATGCTTTAGACTATGCAGTGGGCATCATTCTCACTTAGCATGGCCACCTTGTGGCCTATCATAGTGAGACACTATTAGATACTGTCCGTAAGTACCCTACTTACGACAAAGAAATATACTCCATTGTGAAATCATGCTGCCAGTGGAGACATTACATTCTTGGGAAGGAGACAGTCATCCACACTGATCATAATCCATTGTAGTTCATGCAGACACGGGGAAAATTGTAGAATGATCGCCATCAAAAGTGGTCCACATACTTCCAACAATCCCACCTCAACATCAAGTATAAAACAGGAACCACCAATCATGTCATTGATTTCCTCAGCAGACCACCAGTCGCAGCACTCACCATGGTGCTAGAATCTTGTGGCCATGAGACATCTGGATGGCCCCAACTCTATGAGACAGACTTTGACTTCACCACCACCTACCAAATGTTGGGTTCAAACGCAGTTGTCGATAATTTCCATCTTCAAGATGCGTTGTTGTGTCGTCTGGGCCATATCTATGTTCCATAAAGTGAGTGAGTGAAGCTGATCTAGAAATCCCACTACAGTCAAGTGGTAGGACACTTTGACATCGAAAAGACAGTGGTGATGCTACAAAAACATTTCTACTGGCCGAAAATTTGACAGGAGGTCATCAAGTATATCAGGTCCTGCATTGCCTGCGCTTTTGCCAAACTAACCACTAAGAAACAGGGCCTTTACACCCCTCTTCCCACTCCTGATAGGCCATGGGAATCCATCTCAATGGACTACATGTCGGGCCTTCCATCCACCAAGTGGGGAAATGACTATGTTTTTGTGGTTGTTGATCGCTTCTCTAAGATGGCTATTCTGGTTGCCTGCAAGAAGAGCATCACAACAGAGGCCAATGCCAAGATCTTCCTTGAACGAGTCTAGGTACATTTTGGAATCCCACAAACCATTATCTCACATCAGGATAGTCGATTTCTCAGCACATTCTGGTCGAGTCTCTGGTCACTACTGGACACCAAGCTCACAAAATCCATGACCTTCCACCCCCAGATAGATGGCCAAACCGAGGTTGTAAATCAAATGATTGTGCATATCCTTCACATGTCTAATTCAAAGCACCCTCGCACATGGGATGAGATCCTTCCCTATGTCCAACATAGATACAAATGAGCACTGCATAGATCAACCAGCCACAACCCCTTTCAAGTGGGGTTGGGATTCCAACAATTGGGTTCCAAAGACGTTGCACTTCCCCTTGCGGTGACCTCGACTGACTCATCTCCTGCTCCAACTGAAGCTGACAAAGCCACCCAGTTCATTGAGCAGATCCAGCACATCCACCAACAGGTTCAGGATATCCTACAGAAGTCCAATGACAAGTAAAAACAACACAGTCATCAACATCGGGTGCCACATAAGTTTCAGGTGGGTGACAAAGATTGGTTGCACTTGCATAAACAACACCTTATAGGACCCCATCAGAAGCTTCACCCACTCCATTATGGGTCATACACTATCACCAAGGCTATGGGGGATAATTCTTTTGAGCACAATAGTCCTCCTTTCCTTGGCCTGCACCCAGTGTTCAATGTGGATCTCCTTCACCCTTATTTCCCACCATTATTGGACACCTCAGAAGTAGCAGAACAGTTGACACCAACAGAGCTCAACCTTGACTACATACAACAGGAATCCAATGATGATATTATGGACAAACAAATCAAGGGTAATCGACAACAAAGGGTCCATCTTTATCGAGTCATCAAAGAAAGGTAGCTCCTGCACCAAGGCACGTGGCTCACCCGGGGCCAATTTCAGCAGGAATTTCCTCATCTGATGTGGGACCTCAACGCAATGGAGAAATTTTTTTCCTAAGGAGGGAGGATTGATCCAGATGGATATCAATGGCCACCCACCTTTTCCAACTGGCTCAAAACAGTTTTCTAACAATTTTGGCAATTTACTATTTTTAGCAGTTTTAACTTTCGGGGCCATTTTGAGGGCCTAAATGAAGGTTTTTCAGGATCAACCTCCTAAATGATAACTGTTGGAATTATTTATCCCCCAAAATGAATCTCCTCAACTATACCTTTCCAACGGGCTATCACACGCCTAAAACGGAGATCATATGCAAACGTTATGACCCTAGGAAGTTGATGTACTAACTTACTCAAACGGGGCCCACATGACTTTTGGTGCTTCATCTCCTAGGGTTAGTTTTTTGGATGTCTATGGTTTTTGGCATTCTTTCTTATTGTAAAAAGGCCTTCAGATCCTCATTGTAACCTTCTTCTTGCGAATGCGCACTGTCATCACATCTCTTCTCAGAGATAAGCCGCCACCATTCCAACAAGCTTGTTTCCACTGCATTTTACACTTTCAGCTTATTTCGTTATTGAATAGAATACCAATTTTACTGTATCTTTATTATTTTGTGTTAATCACCTATTAATATATGTATTTATTTCATTCTACTCATAAAATCTGGATCAGTGGTATCAAAGCGGTCTACTCCTTGTCGTCTTAATGCATGTCCCCAACGAGGTCAGAGTACAAAGATTTGGGTCTCGAGCTTGTTTCTCTTGAGGAAAGAAGCTCTCGCATGCCCAAGCAACCTCCCATGGTAGGAGAAAAGAAACATGATGGGACAGGAGATCCTTTCAAACTGTTTATTGAGGAATCCCTCATGCAACAGAATAACGAGATGATGGATAGTTTCGTGCAAATCCTTCAGTAGCTACCAACAGGCGACGCATCTTCTTCGAACGGAGACATCGCCCCCTTCAAGGTACAAACAAACTTTTATATTCCTATATTTGAAGGTCATATAGACATAGATGTTGTAGACAAGTGGTTGAATCTAATAGAAAGGTATTATTTTTTCCATAACTTTTCGAATAAAGAAAAGATTACTTTTGCGCTCCTCAAATCTGTTCCCCATGTCAAAGATTGGTGGGAAACTTTCTGTGAGCAAAAGAAAATAGAGGAAACCTCATTATTTTAAGTCAAGGCCTCCTGGGAATCCTTTAGGGATGCTATTAAGGAACAATACTACCTTTCGAAAGTTATGACGACCTGTATACCAAATGGACCACACTGTGGAAAGAAAGAGACCAAGCAATGCCAGATTTCACAAATATCTTCCATACCTTGCGCACCATGTTGGGTATCAAATATTTAGAGTGAAATTTATTGCTCAAGTATCGTGGTTCTCTGCATAGATACATCCAGACTGAAATGGAATTTTTTGACATATCATCCTTGGGCGTGGCCTACCGATATGCCATCAAAATCGAGTAGAAGCTCAAATAAAAGATGCGATAATTTGGGCCTGGGAACCGCTACAACAAAATCCAGGAAAGGGCCACCCCAACCCACTGAACAAAGGACAGATCAAAGATGGACAGTATCAGGAAAACCAGTCCAAGCTGTAAACAAAGAAGGACACTAGAAAGACAAAGAAAGATACCGAGAAGTGGTGTGACTTCCATAAGATCCATTTGCATAACAGTGTTGACTGCCGCTCAAAGTAGTCGTTGGTGGCCAAAGTGAAAGCCTCTGAATCAGATGCAGAATATGACTCTGAGTCGAGCCAGAACCAGAAAGGGGAATACTAATCATTGAATTGGAACCCAGTGCCATTGTTTCTACCACCAAGCTCCAGCCTAGCGAACCAGATGAGACAGAAGAAGGAGAGCACCTCTTCCATTCACTGATGTGGGTAAAAGGCACCCCGATGCACTTCATCATTGATAACGGTAGCCAGAAGAACCTCATCTCAGCAGAGGTCATCAAGAACATAGCCCTACCAAAAATGTCACACCCACAATCATACACCATTGGATGGCTCTACCAAGGAATCGATCCCCTCGTCAGCCAACAGTGCTGACTGTCGTACAACACCAAGCCCTTCAAAGATGAGGTATTGTGTAATGTTTCTCCTCTCGAAGTTTGTGATGTTCTTTTGGGCCAACCTTATTTATGGAAATGTCATGTTGTATATGAGTCTAGGCCTCGTAGTGTTATTATTACTTTGAACAGGAAATTGTACAGAATACCTGAGGCAGTCCCACCTAGTTCTATTTCCTTTATCTCCAATAAGAAATGCAGGAAGGTCATCTCTCAGATGGAGAAGTTTGTCTTCTATGTGATTCTCTCTTAGAATAAGCGAAAGATCACAACCATATCTACGGTCTATGTAGCCGACCTCTCAACACAATAGAAGCAAGTAGATAAGGTTGTAGAAGAATAATCAGATATCTTCTCCTCACCTATAGAGGTACCTCTACAATGCTAGGTCAATCACCCCATCGATATGACCCCCACTACACCGCTACCCAATGGGCCAGTCTATCGTCGCTCTTTGTTAGAGAATGAGGAGATCAAGTGGAAGATCCATTAACTACTCCACAATGGGCACATCCACCCCAGCTCATCACCTTGCGGGAGCCCAATCGTGTTGGTACATAAGAAAGATGAGACCCGGTGACTCTGTATTGATTACTGGGCTCTGAATAAAATCACAATCAGAAACCGGTACCCATTCCCTGAATCAATGACCTCCTTGATCAACTCACAGGGCCAAATACTTCAGTAAGATTGATTTGAATTTTGGCTACCACCAAGTCCCGATAGAACAGACAGATGTATGGAAGACCACCTTCAAGTCAAAGGAAGGCCTTTTTGAATGGTTTGTCATGCCCTTTGGTTTGAAAAATGCTCCATCCAATTTCATGAGGATGATGGATGATATCCTGCAACCAGTCACCAATACTTTTGTAGTGGTGTGTCTAGATGACATTGTAATTTACAGCAAGACTTGGGATGAACACTTGCAGCATATTCAGTAGGTTCTGCACACCCTGCAATAGCACAAGCTATATGCCAACTTGGAAAAATTATCCTTCGGTATGGACAGGGTCCATTACCTAGGCTACATCATTGATTAGCATGGCGTACATGTGGATCCAACTAAGATCCAGGTCATCTGTGACTGGCTAGCCCCAACAACACTCAATAAGATTTGGAGCTTCTTGGGCCTTGTCAATTTCTACCATAGGTTCGTGTTGGGTTTATCCCATATTGCATGGGCCCTCAGCCAAATAAACATGGGTGGTGGTAAGAAAAAATTTGTGTGGGGCCGGTCCCAACAACAAGAGTTCAATGATTTGAAGCAACGCTTTGCTCGATCCCAGTACTTTCACTACTAGACCTGGAACATCCATTTGAGATCGAGACATATGCATCAGAATATGTTGTGGGTGTCGTTCTCACTCAGCATGACCACCCCATGGCCTATCATAGTGAGACACTGTCAGATACTGTTTGTAAGTACCCTACTTATGATAAATAAATATACTCCATTGTGCAAGCATACCTCCAGTGGAGACATTACATTCTCGGGAAGGAGACAGTAATCCACACTAATCATAAGACATTGTAGTTCATGTAGACATAGGGAAAATTGTAGAATGAATGCCATCAAAAGTGGTCCAGATACTTGGAGAAATTCCACCTCAACATCAAGTATAAAACAGGAAGCATTAATTGCATCACTCATTGCCTTTGCAGACTGCTAGTCGCGACATTCACCACGGTGCTAGACTCTTGTGGCCATGAGACATCTGGATCGCCCCGACTCTATGAAATAGACACTGACTTCGCCACCACCTACCAAATGTTGGGTGAAAATGCATTTGTTGATATATTCCATCTTCAGGATCAGTTGTTGTGTCATCTGGGCCATATCTATGTTCCATCAAGTGAGCGAGTGAAGTTGATCTAGGAATCCCACTACAGTTGGGTGGCAGGACACTTTAGTGCTGAAAAGATAGTGGTGATGCTACAGAAACATTTATACTGGACAAAAATTCGACAGAGGGTCAACAAGTATATCATGTCTTTCACTGCTTACGCTATTACCAAACCGACCACTAAGAAACAGGGCATGTACACCCCTCTTCCCACTCCTGACAGGCCATGGGAATCCATCTCAATGGACTACATGTCGGGCCTCCCATCCACCAAGTGGGGAAATGACTGTGTTTTTGTGGTTGTCGATTTCTTCTCTAAGATGGTGATTCTAGTTGCTGGCAAGAAGAGCATCATAGAAGAGGCCACTGCCAAGCTCTTCTTTGAACGAGTCTGGGTACATTTTGGAATCCCACAAACCATTGTCTCAGATCAGGATAGTCGATTTCTTAATACATTATAGTTGATCCTCTGGTCAATGCTGGACACCAAGTTCACCAAATCCATGGCCTTCCACCCCCAGAAAGATTGCCAAACCAAGGTTGTAAATCAAATGATTGTGCATATCCTTCACATGTATAATTCTAAGAACCCTCACACATGGGATGAGAGCCTTCCCTATGTCCAACATAGCTACAACTAAGCCCTGCATAGATAATCTGGCCACAACCCCTTTCAATTGGGGTTTGGATTCCAACCATTGGGTTCCATAGATGTTGCACTTCCCCTTGCAATCACCTCGACCGAATCATATCCTGCTCTGACTAAAGTTGACAAAGCCACCTGGTTCATTGAGTGTATCTAGGACATCCGCCAACAAGTTCATAATATCCTATAGAAGTCCAATGACAAGTACAAGCAACGCCGTGATCAACATCGAGTGCCACATAAGTTTCAGGTGGGCGACAAAGTTTGGTTGCACTTGCAGAAATAACTCCTTATAGAACCCCATCGAAAGCTTCTCCCACTCTGTTATGGGTCGTAAACTATCACCAAGGTTATGGGGGATAATTATATTGAGCTCAACATTCCTCTTTTCCTTGGTCTGCACCCAATGTTCAACATGGATCTCCTTTGCCCTTATTTCCCACCATTATTGGACATCTCAGAAGTAGTAGTACAACTGACAACAACACAGCTCAACCCCAACTTCATACAATAGGAATCCAATGATCATATTATGGACAAATAGATCAAGGCACTCGAAAACAAAGGATCCAGTTTTATCAAGTCATCAAAGTAGGGCAACTCCTACACCAAGGCAACTGGCTCAGTCACGGCCAAGTTCAGCAGAAATTTCCTCATCTGATGGGGTACCTCAATGCAATGGAGACCATTTCTTCCTAAGGAGGGAGGATTGATCCATATGGATATCGATGGCCACCCACCTTTTCCGACTGGCTCAAAACAGTTTTTTGACAATTTTTACAATTTACTATTTTTAGCAGTTTTAACTTATGGGGCCATTTTGAGGGCCTAAATAAAGGTTTTTTGGGATTGAGCTCCTCAATGATATCTAAAATTCATTATTTATCCCCCAAAATTAATCTCCTCAATGATACCTTTCCAACGGGCTATCACAAGCCTAAAACAGAGATCCTAAGCAAAAGTTACGACCCCGAGAAGTTGATGTACTAACTTACTCAAACGTGGTCCACATGACTTTTGGCGCTTCATCTCCTAGGGTTAGGTTTTTGGATGTCTAGGGTTTTTGGAATTCTTTATTATTGTAAAAAGGCCTTCAGAGCCTCATTGTAACTTTCCTCTTGCGAATGTGTGCTGCCGTCACATCTCTTCTCAGAGATAAGCCACCACCATTCTAGCAAGCTTGTTTCCACTGCATTTTACAGTTTTAGCTTATTTCATTATTGAATAGAAAACTAGTTTTACTGTATATCTATTATTTTGTGTTAAGCACCTGTTAATAATCTATATTCATTTTTTTATGTTCATAAAATCTGGATCAGTGGTATGAAAGTGGTCTACTCCTTTTCGTCTTAATGCATGTCCACAACGAGGTCAGAGTACAAAGAGTTGGGTATGGAGCTTGTTTCTCTTGAGGAAAGAAGATATCGCATGCCCAAGCGACCTCCCATGGAAGGAGAAAATAAAGATGAAAATACAGGAGATCCTTTCAAATTGTTGATTGAGAAATCCCTCATGCAACAGAGGAACGAGATGATGGATACTTTCACACAAATCCTTCGACGACTACCAACAAGCGACACATCTTTTTCGAATGGAGGTGACGCCCCATTCAAGGTACAAATAAACTTTGATATTCCTATATTTGAAGGTCAGATAGACGCAGATGTTATAGACAAGTGGTTGAATCTACTAGAAGGGTATTTTTCTATCCATAACTTTTTGAATAAAGAAAATATTACTTTTGCCCTCCTCAAATCCGTTCCCCATGTCAAAGATTTTTGGGAAAATTTCTGTGAGCAAAAGGAAATAGAGGAAACCTCATTATTTTTAGTCATGGCCACCTGGGAATCCTTCAGGGATGCTATTAAGGAACAATACTACCCTATTGGAAGTTATGACGACCTGTATACCAAACGGACCACATTGTGGTAGGAAAGAGACCAAGTAGTGCCAGATTTCACAAATATCTTCCATACCTTGCTTACCAAGTTGGGTATCAAAGATTTAGAGCGATTTGGTGCTCAAGTATCATGGTGCTCTGCATAGATACATCCAGACCGAAATAGAATTTTTGGACATTTCATCCTTGGGCGTGGCCTAAGGATATGTCGTCAAAATCGAGCAGAAGCTCAAACAAAAGATGTGACAATTTGGGCCTGGAAACCCCTCACAACAAAAGCCAGGAAAGGGCAGCCCCAACCCAATGAAAAAAGTACAAAGAAAAGATGGAAAGTATTAGGACAACGAGTCTAAGCTGCAAACAAAGAAGGACACCGAAAAGACAAAGAAAGATATCGGGAAGTGGTGTGACTTCCATAAGAGCCCTTGGCATAACACTGCTGACTGCCGCTCAAAGCAGTCGTTGGTGTCCGAAGTGAAAGCCTCTGAATTAGATGCAGATTATGACTCTAAGATAGAACTAGAAAGGGGAACATAGATCATTGACATGGAACCCAGTGCCACCATTGCTACCACCAAGCTCCAGCCTCATAAACCAGACGAACCAGAAGAAGGAGAGCGCCTCTTCCATTCACAAATATGGGAAAAAGGAACCCCACTGCACTTCATTGTTGATAGCGGTAGCCAAAAGAACCTCATCTCAGCAGACATTTGCAAGTGGATGGCCCTACCAACAACGTCGCACCCAAAATCGCACACCATTGGATGGCTTCGCCAAGGAAGCGATCTTCGTGTCAGCCAATAGTGTCGACTGTCGTACAACATCAAGCCCTTCAAATATGAGGTATTGTGTTATGTTTCTCCTCTCGAAGTTTGTGATGCTCTTTTGGGCCAACCTTATTTATGGAAACGTCATGTTGTATATGAGTCTAGGCCTCATAGTGTTATTATTACTTTGAACAGGAAATTGTACAGGATACCCGAGGCAGTACCACCTAGTTCTATTTCCTTGATCTCTGCTAAGAAATGAAGGAAGGTCATCTCTGATATGGGGAAGTTTGTATTCTTCATGATTCACTCTCATAATAAGAGTAAGATCACAGCCACATCTAGGGTCTCTGCAGCCAACCTCTCCACACATCAGAAGCAAGTAGATAAGTTCATGGAAGAATACTCAGATATCTTCTCGTCAACTACAGGGGTACCTATGCACTGCCAGTTCAAGCACCCCATCAATCTGACCCCTGGCACACCGCTACCTAATGGGCCAGTCTATCATCTCTCTTTGTTAGAGAATGAGGATATCAAGCGACAGATCCAAGAACTTCTCCACAAGGGGCACATCTACCCCATCTCATCACCTTGCGAGAGGCCAATCGTACTAGTACAAAATAAAGATGGGACATGTTGACTCTGTATTGATTATCGGGCTCTGAATAAAATCACAGTCAAAAACTAGTACCCGATTCCATGAATCGATGACCTCCTTGATCAACTCACAGGGGCCAAATACTTAAGTAAGATTGATCTGAAGTCTGGCTACCACCAGGTCCCGATAGAATAGAGAGATGTATGGAAAACCACCTTCAAGTCAAATGAAGGCCTTTTTGAATGGTTGGTCATGCCCTTTGGTTTGAAAAATGCTCCAACCACTTTCATGAGGATGATGGACGATATCCTATGACCATTCACCAATTATTTTGTAGTGGTGTATCTAGATGACATTCTAATTTACAACAAGACTTGGGTCGAACACTTGCAACATATTTAGTAGGTTCTACACACCCTGTGATAGCACAAGCTATATGCCAACTTGGAAAAATGCTCCTTCGGCATGGACAGGGTCCATTACCTAGGCTACATCATTGATCAGAATGGTGCACATGTGGATCCAACCAAGATCCAATTCATCCGTGACAGACCAGCACCAACAACACTCACTGAGCTTCAGAGATTTTTGGGCCTTGTCAATTTCTACCTCAGGTTCATGTAGGTTTCTCCCATATAGCATGGGCCCTTAGCCAAATAAACAGGGGTGGTGGTAAGGAAAAATTTGCACGGGGCCGGTTCCAACAACAAAAATTCAATGATTTGAAGCAGTGCTTGTGCTCAGCCCCAGTACTTCCACTACCAGACTTGCAACATCCTTTTGAGATAGAGACAGATGCTTCAGACTATGCTGTGGGCATCGTTCTCACTCAGCATGGCCACCCCATGTCCTATCATAGTGAGACACTATCAGATACTTTCTATAAATACCGTACTTATGACAAAGAAATGTACTCCATTGTGAAAGCATGCCACCAGTGGAGACATTACATTCTTGGGAAGGTGACAGTCATCCACACTGATCATAAGCCATTGCAGTCCATGCAAACATAGGGAAAATTACAGAATGACCGCCATCAAAAGTGGTCCACATACTTGCAGAAATTCCACCTCAATATCAAGTATAAAATAGGAAGCACCAATCGCATCATTGATTGCCTCAGTAGACCGCCAGTCACGACACTCACCACGGTGCTAGACTCTTGCGGCCATGATACATTTGGATGGCCCCAAATCTATGAGATAGACTTTGAATTTTCCACCACCTACCAAATAATGGGTGCAAATGCAGTTGTCGATAATTTCCATCTTCAGGATGGGTTGTTGTGTCGTCTGGGCCATATCTTTGTTCCATTAGGTGAGAGAGCGAAACTGATCTTGAAATCCCACTACAGTTGGGTGGAAGGACACTTCGGCGTTGAAAATATAGTGGCGATGATACATAAACATTTCTACTAGTTGAAATTTCGATAGGATGTCAGCAAGTATATCAGGTCCTACACTGCCTGCACTATTACCAAACCGACCACTAAGAAACAGGGCCTATACACCCCTCTACCCACTCCTGACAAACCATGGGAATCCATCTCAATGGACTACATCTTCGACCTCCCATCTACCAAGTGGGGAAATGACTTTGTTTTTTTGGTTGTGCAAGATACCAGATATATAAAATATGTAGAACAKAAATGAAATGCTAGAAATGACAGAATAACAGTAAAATATCCAGCATAATCTTCACAATACACAGAAACGATATACGAAATAGCAACAGAAATAGCACTTTGAATCAGATAGAAATGTTCACAAACCTCTTCGAGGGGGAAACCTCCAGTCGAGCAGTGCTCTGTTACAATAATATCCAAGCTAGGGTTCTCATACCCTCAACTCCTATTTATACTAAAAAGAAGCATCTAGAGGAAGATCCTTCTAGAAGCGGAATCTTCTATTAGGTCTTCTTACATCCGCCTTATTCTATTTTATTGAAAGGTATTATTAATATTGACCTTTATTACATCCGAGTACATTGATCTACCTATGTGCGGGTTAGGACCTTAACATGTCCACCCCCTTAAAAACAGCCTTGTCCTCAAGGCTTGAGATGTGGAAACTGCTGTAGAATGGTAGTTGGTTACCAAGTGGCATCTGCTGGAGTCATATCTTTCCACTGTACTAGCACTTCCTTAATGGTTCTCTGATGCAGGTGACGCTCCCTCTGGTCCAAAACTGCTTCTGTTTGTAGCCAAATGGATCCTTATTCGGCTAATTCAGGAAGGTTGGTTTGAAGTTGGCACCTGGTTCCAATCACCTTCTTCAAGCAGGAAACATGAAAAATAGGATGTAGCTTCGACTGATTGGGCAGAGCTAACTGATATGTGACTTGTCCCACATGATTTAGAACT
>ML809590.1:138774-152127 GCA_009831015.1 Picea engelmannii | reverse complement strand
ATTAGTGCAAAAGAGAAACCTCAAAAGAAATATGATGATCAAGCCTTCACAGCAAGATTCAAGAATTTCAGGAACAAAAGGAAGTTTGGTTCAAGGAAGAAGCCAAATCAAGAGAAAGATATGTCAGAAATACAATGCTTCAATTGTCGAAAGTATGGTCACAACAAGAGTCATTGTCCCAAGATAAAGAAAAGGAAGGAGACACGCAAAGCATTAGTTGCTGAAGAAAGGAAACCCTCAAGGAAGACCAAGAAGGATAAAACAAACTTCTTCTTCTAAGACAAGGTAACAATATTCTTCATAGTTCTTGTACATACCATGTTTTTTGTACATATCTTGCATATCTATTTCTTAGAAGATGATATATTCAAAGAGAAACTATACTTATGGAAGATCAACAAGATAAGGATTGCTACAAGTCAGAGAATACACATGAAAGGATGAAGTACATCAACATCCCCTGGTAACAATTCAGGTGGAAGTTATTATCAGAATCAATCTTGAAGAAACCTAGAAGAAGTAAAGACAGAAAGAAGTTAGAAATCAAGAGGAAACTGGAAAAAGATTTGTGACACTTTACAGAAGGCAATAAGGATGCAGATGGAAGCATGGACTCTCCTAGATGGAGGGAGCCAATTATATTATCAAAAGAAGAACATGCACTCATGCATGAAGCAAGGATTAGGAGGGATATAACCCTAAATTATATGATCCATTGAAGATGATGAAGTATTTATCCATGGTAGCAACCATGAAAAGCAGCACATGTTCAGTGTGACTTCAGAAGAAGTCTTCTTCGAAAAGAAGTCTTAAAGTAATCCCTGGTTGTTCATCCACATACATGATCCTATGATGAAAGAAAGAAGTTGGAATCTTCAGAGCATATCTATAGAAAACTCCATTAACTCAAGAGCTAAAGAGAAACATGAGGAAGAAAATGAAGATTCCAAGAGAGAAAGAAAAGACAGAACAACCAGTCAGTGTATCAAGAATCACAAGACTACCAGCCTGATATGAACTCACTAAAAGAAATCAAGCAGAGGAACTGAAAGTTGTGATGAAGAACAATGTATGGAAGACTTATGAATGAAAGCATTGTGAGATCCAGAACTAGAGGTTCCCCCAGATGGAGGGAGAAGACTATGATGATTATTTGTTCTAAGTAAACTAGACATACCTCTACATGAGCCATTATATCGTCCGCAATATCCATGGGTTGTAGTTTACATCAAATGAATGCAAAGACTATTCTCTAGAATAATTGAACAAAGAGCGTATGAAGAGCAACCTCAAGGATTTGAGGTATACCAGAAAGAGACCCTTGTATGCAGATGAAAGAAGACAACTTGGTAGAGAACCTCCAATGCAAAGCAGAAGCGTGGTGAAAACTTTATATATTATATCAGAATAGTTACTCAAAACTCCAAAATGATGGATTGCCAATCCATGACAAAGATCTCATGATGACAGAAGAAGTGCAACATGGATATGTTATAGTTTGATCCTTGCCACGATGTTATGAGCTAGCAAGAAACAAAAGAGTTGAATTCAACTATGATATATTGTAATGATCAAAGTTATATGAATCCTTCAGAGAAAACCAGTGTTCCAGAAAGACTGAAGTACATTGAGATCAAGCATTACATTCTCTGTGATGATGTCCAAAAAAGAGAATTGGTTCTCCAATATATATACCTCCACAAATCAGCAAATAAGAAGACATTTTGGTAAAGCCTTCGTCCAAGATGGAAGAGTTTGCATACTCAAGTTGGATCTCATGGAGATGACTTCCTTATTGAAAGAGGAAGAGATGACTCCCAATTTGGGAGGGAGCACTGATGTGTTATTGACTTATGGACAGTCATTTTTCAGTTCGAAAAATGGTCCAGGATGACCAGTTCCTTTCCAGTTCGGAAAGTGGTTTGAAATTTCTGACGGACAAGCATTTTCCAGTTCGGAAAATGGTCCATATCGAACGATCATTTTCATAATAAAAATGGTTCGATGGATTGTTGATGTACCATAGACAGTGATTCCCCTTGTGGTTAACATAGGGAATGGTCCAGGATAGTTTATCTTCTTGACGGTCACTCTCAGTAGTGGTCAAGAAGACTGGTTTGCCTCATCAGACAGTCATTCTTTCAAAGCTCACAGTTGTGAGGAGTTTCAAAGAATGGTTTGTTTTGGAGGTTAGCATAGGACAGTCATTTCCTTAGGAAATGGTCCAGACAGTGATTCCCTAGGGAAGATTCATTCTCTCCAGGTTGCACTTTGTTTAGTGCCGGAGGAATGGCCCAGATAGGTGAATGGTCCAAGTTCAGCAATCAGGGACACGCATTCCCTAGGGAAGATTCATTCTCTCCAGGTTGCACTTTGTTTAGTGCCGGAGGAATGGTCTAGGGTCAGAAATTGGGACAATTATTCTTCCTTGCTTGAGAAGAATAGTCCAGATAGCTCATCATTGATGTTTTACCTTCTGAGGGTAGATGCTCTTCCAGATATCACAGATGTGAGTGGAAGAATGGCCCAGATGATTCAGTTTATATCATAAAAATGTTTTATGTGCAGGTTGATATCAGATGATATGATTGTAATGGAGACTATATGTCTCTGAACAGTAGATGTATACTATTGTGGTGGATGTGTTACACTAATTGTGACTATATGTCATTGATCAAGTATCTGTGTGCTACTTGGTACGGTAGTGTACCACTGGATAGTAGTTGTGTACTACTATGGATAGACACAGTTGTGTTCTATTGAATGGCATTGTTCTGATTGCGTTGAAGACTATCAGTAGTGATGGAAAATGTTTATCATCTAGATGGATTATCAATGGAGAGAAATTTCTCAGACAGAAAATGGTCCAGGACATTTATTCTTCCAGGACATATGTTCAAATTAGAAGAATAGTTCTTGTGTCACTCTGTGGAGTGAGTGACTTATCCAGCATCATGTCCGATTACTCAGATGGAGTATGGTTTTGAGAGATGATGAAGTTGGTGACACTGATAGTGATGATGGTGCTCGTGATCTAGTCATGAGATAGTCTATACGACTATGTTGATGCTACCGAGTGAATGGTAGCATGTATTTTATATGTTTATGTTTATGTTGATGCTACCGAGAGATTTAACTTAAATAGAATCATTTTAGTTAAATCTCATATTCATTAATCATTCCATCTTAACTTAATCTAAATAGAAATATTTCTCTTCACTTCTTAAGGTTTTGGTTTGCCATATCTATCATGAGTTCATAAATTCATTTGAACATTTACAATGTTTTGGTTTGCCTAAGGTTTTGGTTTTCCATATCTGCCATGAGTTCATAGACTCATTTGACCATTTACAATGTTTTTATTTTAAATTGGGTAATCTTCACTTCCCAATCCTTATGTTAAGGATCAGGTCTATCTACTTACTTTATGATGCACAATTGTGTATTTTCCTCTATTAAGTAGGAGGTTCCTATTCGAATGTTCTATTCAATACTTAACTCAATTTCTAAGGATTGTGGAAAGCAAGAGATGACTTGAGTGGGAGAGAAGACAATAGACTTTAAGTGGGTGAATTTCCCAAATGAGGCATTCAAACAAACAAAAAATAGTTATTATTTGCTTTTGTGTTTTCAAACTTAATTTGGTTGTGGATTTTATGAACTACTTGTGAGTGTGAATATCGCTATAATCACATTAAATAATGATTGTACAAAGGACAGTTTAGAGAAAAAAAAAAGAGTGTCTTCAATCTCCTTTAGGTTGCATAGAATAAATTATTTTTCCCAAGGAGTTTTTTGAAGTGTTCATGTATGATTTTCACTATGCACCTAAGGGTAAGTTCTAATATTGTTGTATAAAGTAAGTCTTAAAAGGAAATAAGCCTTGTCTTCAATCTCCTTTAAGGTTGCACAAATTATAGTGTCATTTTCCCAAGGAGTTTTCATAAGGGTCTATTTGTCACTTTGGTTATGCAATCAAGAGTTAGTTCTTAGTTTGATTGTGCACCTTAACGTTAGTTCTTAATTTTAAAACTTGCAACTTTACTAGGGTATGAAGGATTTTCAAATTGTTTTTGATAATAACATGTCTATTTTCTCTATATTTTCATCAAAGTAATTTTTATTTTAGGTTTATGTCATAGAGAATTATACCATCTTGAATGTCCAAAGTTCTAAACATTTATTAAAGTCTTGTTTTCAACCTTTGTTTTTAGCTAAAGATGGATTAGATAAGAGATGTCTAAACTTTTATTAATGTGTTAATGTTAATGTTTATCTTCCCATGAGATCAACAAAGTTGATTAGACACTAAAAAATCAAAATAAATATTATTGTATAATTTCTATATTTGCACATAATAAAAGGAAAGTATAGAAACGGGAAACCCTCTAGAAATTAAATTATGGAAATTGAACTAAATATTGTTTTGAACTTAGTAAAATGAAAGTATTCAGGTCCTCCTCTAGAGTAATTAAATTATGAATCTCAATAAAATCCTTTTTTATATTATTAAAGGTGAAGTAAAATGAAAGTATCAAGGTGCTCAAAAATAATTAAATTATGAACTTATTAAAATTGTGTTTTATATTATTAAAGAGAGGGCATGTTAAATGAAAGTGGTGGTGATTATATTCAATCTCCTTCCAATACTAAGGTGTTTTTGAGTTCCTCCAACAAGTAACTCAGTGATGTTCATTTTGTTTTTTAATTTCATATAATTTCTCAAAAGTAGTTTTTTATCAATCATATTACGATTGATAAAATATTTGTAATATTTCAACTTCTTCTTATTAATCATTTTTATTATCATTCTTGATATTAACTTTAAACTTCATCTATATAAAACATTTTGTATTACAAATTTTAAGGTTTTAAGGTTATTTAGTATTATTGATTTTCTTTAAAACTATATTTGAAATTTAAATTGTGTTCACTATAAGTATCAAAACTTTGCACCAAATCTATCAAAGTTTTGAACTTGGCTGATTTTATGATTCTTTTTCAAAATATTCACATTTCACTAAATTTGGTTTTGTATAGACTCAAATTTATGGCCTCGTCAATACAATGTACTATTTTTTTTATCCCATTTTAATATGTACAATTTACTCAAAATAACTAAAGAAACACTAAATACACCAAAAATTAGAAGGACACATAATGATAAGAAATTAAAAAAAAAATAAAATTAATAAATAACTTCAAATAAAAAAAAAAACTAACTATATAAACTTATTGTCTTTATTTTAGTATAAAATGACTATGATTATGTTTTATATATAAAATCTATAATTTAATATAAGTATGTGTCCAATTTCAATTATATACTAGGTTAGGTAGACAATAAAAACTCCAGGGGGAAATATATATACATATATAAAGTAGACTCAAGTATTCCATAATATTTTGGTTACAGTTCCGTAAATATAGGTGAGTTAAATTGGGATAGCATATTGTGAACGAGAAAAGGTTACAACAAAATCAAATTATTTTTATTAATAATAGCATTGGTGAAAGAAAATAATTCATAAAATTTTTACAAGTAGATTTAAAGGATCCTTAAAACTTAATAAAACCTACATTCCATACAAACAATCTTGAAATATTTTTACACCACTACATTTTTTATATTTTAATATTGTACAACCACCCAACACATTTATGTTTTATGTATAATAGTTATAACTTATTACTCAAATAAACCTTATTCTACAAGACAATTTTGAAATAGTTTTATATTATTAACAGTGCCCACTAGAAATAACACTAAAAGTCAACTATATCAAATATATTACTCTTATTAGTAAAAAATGAATATAATTATGTTTTATGTATACTAATTATGGTGTACTACTTGAGTAAGCCTTGTTCTAATAACATGTACAGTTTATAATTTATATATTATCTAAGGTACATCTCAAAAAAACCCAAGTAATAAATAGGTCAAGAAAAATTCATGTACATCTTGTTTGGGTAACCCTTAGTATTCTTACTTTTAATTTGTGAAATTTGGAAGAGATGGCTTAGGTACTCCCTAGTATTTTAGTTTGTAAAATTTGGAAGAGAAGAAATGGGGATAAGTTCATAAGAGAGAAAGGGCATGGGTGGTAATATATATATATATATATATATATATATATATATATATATATATATATATATATATATATATATATATATATATATATATATATATATATATATATATATATATAGCCTTTTTAGTGATGGCATGGGTGAAAAAAACTTTACAAGTCGACTCAATGGAACCCTGGAACCATTAAGCTTAACAACCGTACATTTTAGAGGGGAAAACCCATGCTTAAGGCTTGGGGAATAAGATTTGATAAAACTGCACACAAATGGATTGAAGTTGAAATATCCTTGTGGAGATTTAGGCCTTACTACCCTTTCTTGATATACATGTATAGAAAAACCAAACTCGTGTGATAATATTTTTTTAAAAACATGTGAAACAATCATAACTAAAACTTGATCTAAAAAATTGAAATAGACAAAAATAAACTCTTCATGTAACAAATGAAACAAGGAGATTGGAGGACTCAAAGATACCAGAGTGTAACATCATCACCACTCCCTAAAATGCATCGTACAAAAACTTGAAATATCTAACTATTTTCCTATATTGTGTTGTATATGAGTTTGGCCCTTGGATGTGGTCATATGAATGCTCAATGTAACAATGATTGTATCCACTTTAGTAATCGAGTTTTACTTGGAATTAGATGTCTGCATCTTCAATCTGGTGTGTTTAAATAGACACAAACCCTAGTATTCTAATTTTTAATTTATGAAAATTGAAAGAGATTGCTTTCGTACACCCTAGTATTTGTTCATGAATGCATCTATGTGAGACATTCGCCAACTTACAAACCTATGAGATGTGGATCATTGCAACTATGTGAGTCTTTCTCTTAGCTTACAAACCTGAGAGAAAGCCCCTAAGAAGGGTACGTGGTTCCTGCCTGAGAGAGAGCTAGGAACGTAAAGATGACCTCCTCCATTCAGAGAGTTGAGAAGAACTCCAGATGATTATCCAGTGGAAAAGGCGATCTATTGAGTTAGACGTGTCTGTGGCTAAGCAAAAGGTGAACGTGTGAAATCCCAAAGGGTTGGGTGCATCGTCATGTGAACAGAAATGAAGATGATGTATTAGCCTCCTCTGAGAAGCAGAGTTGACGAGAAGAATTCAGATGATTCTCATGTGTGAGGCAGTGGGAAAGAAGATCTGTAGAGTGGACATGTCTGTGGACCAACACAGGTGAACATGTGAAGATCTGGTTCTTTTGTGTAATGCAGTGAACCAGAGATATGACATCCCTATGGATGTGCCCCTAGTGGATGAGCACTAGTGGGTGTATCAGATCCTTTGCTATATATTGTTCAAGAGCCAGACCTGCATATAACCTTATTTGTAATATAAAGGGTATAGCTCGGCCCCACCTTAATGTGATTAATAATAAATGTAAAAGATAATTAATCTGTTTGATATTAATTATAATATAATAATAATAATTATTATTATTATTATTATGTGACTTAGAGAGGTCGGCCCTGTTGAGCCAATAGACACTTATGTTGACAGGTTTAGGTTAGTATAAGTAAAGGTAAAATCCCCATTGTGGAAATATATCTTTCATGTGAGTTTGGAAATTTCAGCAAGTACATTTACTTGGGAAAAGTGTGCACCTCTCTTGGGCACTAGTCTTCTAGGGTTTGAGCACCCTCTAGTGTGCTAGGTCTCTCTTGGTGGTGAAGGTCTTTCTCTTTAAGAATATAGCAAAGGATTTGGCTGGGTTTTCTTCCCTTGTTGAGAAGGGATTCCCAGGATACTTATTGTGTTCTTGTGCGTGGTGTTTCTTCTTGTGATCTTGGTTGCTGCAACATTATTGTCTATGGTTAAGTTAAATGCTAAAATGGAATGAACTTCATGCTTAACCTAGCTTATTGAAAAATCAACATGGTATCAGAGCATAGGTCTTGAAGAACCCATTGCACAAGCCACAAGCTTTTACCAGTCATCCCTCCTCTTCTGCAGAACCGTACGACCCTCCTAGAGTTTCCAGAAAATTCGCATGACCCTCTTCTTTTGAGTGTTTAAGCCCCTAAAACTTGGAATTTGAGGCAAATTTTGGCATGGGAGAGTACGGCCTTCTCCAACGGACCTCCAGAGACTATCAGAATGAATTTTCGATCATTTTGAAATTTTGGCCCTAGGGTTTCGTAATTTTCTGCAGATTTTTATTTTTAGGGTTTCTGCAACTCTTTGAAGAAGCCTTCAAGATTTCATTTGTTATTATAACTTTCGAGGCTTATTTTTGGCAGTCATAATCCCAACAAAACCTAAGGTTTCCAACCTAACCCAGTTAACAAGGGTGTGTGAAGAATCTAAAATATGATGAACAAAGCTATTGATGAATGGAAGGAAGATGATGACAAGACAAGGAAGCCATTCATCTACACAAACTCGTACATTGAAGGGCCAGATTTAAAGTAGCAATATGAAAAAAGGTGACACCGTGACTATCTTCTTCATGGAGATCTCAGAGGACGGAGATCAACCAGGTGCCATTGGAGAAATCATATCAACACCCTCAGTCATGGATCAAGAGGGATCTCAGTGCATTCGGAGGAACAACACACTAGAAGTGAAGACTCCAGGTTTGATTGTTATAATTGTCATTCCTCTAACCTATGTTTCTAAAGTTTTCTACATTACAAGTAGGTGTTGTAGTCGTAACAACATTCCTCAAATTTTTTTGATTCTAGAGATGTACTCATTATTCTCCTTTAGGAGATATTCTTTTGTTGGTTAGTTTTGTTTTTTTGTTCTAGATAGGCTAACAAGAAAGGAAGATGTCTATCCACCAGAGTCACTTGACTCAAAGGGAGTCAAAACTATTTGAGAGAGAGGAAGATTATAACCATCATAGAGGCAATCAATGCAATAATGCATAATCAGAGTCCTTCTATGATTATATGGACAGAAGCATGCATAACATAGTATATTTTCAGAACAAGAGTCTTCACCAGACTTTGAAAAACATAACTCCCGAAGAAGTCTTCACCGGAATAAAGCCCGAGATTGAACTCTTTAGGTTATTTGGGTGCCCAGTGTATTTTCATGTACCCAAAGAGAAGAAGTCCAAGCTAGATCCTTTAGAAAGAAAGGATACAATGAATCTTCAAAGACATTCCAGATTGACATCCCTGGTCAAAGACAAATTGAGACAAGAAGAGACGTTTTCCTTGAAGAAGAGACATCTTTCAAAGATACAGAGAATCTCAGATGGAGATTGACAGTAAGACAATACATTCTCCCTCTTCAACAATTTAGAGGGAGACAGACATTATTCCAGTTGATCCAGTTGCTCCAGTTGATATGTTCAGAGATATTGCAGTAGGACATAAAAGGCCTACCTAGACTCATTCTGCAAGAGGTAGAGAAACATACAATCCTCTCAAGGTGCATACCGAGAAAGAAAAAGAGATTTTCGAGCTATCCTTTAGTCATGAGCCACTTCATTGATGATGATATTCTTGGTCTTAGAGAAGCAACACGAGAACATGTATGGAAAGATGTCATAATAGAAGAGTACCAATAGATCTTAAAGAGTGATGTATAAGACATTATTCGGGGACTGGAAGGGAAGTTAGTGGTAACTTCCAAGTGGATCTATAAGATCAAGCATACAACTAATAAAAGTGTTGAGAAATACAAAAAAAAATCTATAGCCAGAGGTTTCTCACAAACAGAGGGAGTTGTATATGATGAGACACTTGATCCAGTGAACCCGATACACTTCCATGTGTACTACCATCCATAAGTTGGAAACTATATCAGATAGATAGACTCTTGATGAGTTTGGATTTCAGCAAGAGTGTTGTTGATCGAAACCTATATCATTACAGTGTTGGTGATGAGAGCCTGATCCTGATGACTTATTCAGAAAGCCTTGTTGTTGGATACAAGTAATCCTTGACTTCTGAATTCGAGATGAAGAATCTGAGTATGATGCACTACTTCTTGGGACAAGAAGTATGCTATAGGACCGATGAGATTTTTCTGAGTCAAGGAAAATATACAGTGAAAATATTAAAGAAGTTCAGTATGACATAATGAAAAATCCACTATGATGGATTTAAAGAAGAAGAATGATGATGATTCAGACGAGACTGATCCACAGTTGATTGGATCACCGATGTATCTGGTTAACACCATACTTGATTCATGACATGCAGTGAATGTGCTTAGTCATTTCATGAGTCAACTGAGATAGACTCACTAGACAACAACAAAACATGTATTGAGATATATACGAGATATGGCCTGAGATATGCCTCCAGTGTGAACTTGAGTGTGCAGGATATGCCAATTCAAATTGAGAAGAAAGTACAATGAACCGGAAAAACACATCCAACTGATGTTCTATCATGAAATTTTCCATGGTTTCCTAATGCAGCAGGAAACAAAACTCTGTGGCCTTGAGTACCACGGAGGCAGAGTATATAGCATCGAGTGTGCGAAGCAATGTGGCTTCACAAGCTTCTAACATATTTACTTGACCATGATATGGATCCTATGATGATAACCAAGAGTCATGAGTAAAGCTCCTTGAGAACCTAGTGTTTCCTGATGGATCGAAATACGATGAGATGAAATATCCTTATATCAGAGATATGATGCAGAGGAAAATCATACAAATGCAATACCTTCCTACACATGAGAAGATTGCAGATATCTTCACCAAATTAACTTCGTGAAGAATGGCTCCCTAGTTGAGAGGGAGTGTCGATAACTCCAGCCAAGACAAAATTCAAAATACATCTGTGTGAGACTTGGCATGATAAAGAAAGACTCCCTGATGAATGCATCTATGTGAGACATTCTCCAGCTTACAAACCTGTGAGATGTGGATCATTGCAGCTATGTGAGTCTTTCTCTGAGCTTATAAACCTTAGAGAAAGCCCCTAAGAAGGTTACATGGTTCATGCATGAGACAGAGCTAGGAACGTAGAGATGACCTCCTCCATTCAGAGAGTTGAGAAGAACTCTAGATGATTATCCAGTGGGAAAGTTGATCTATTGAGTTAGACGTCCCTGTGGCTGAGCACAAGGTGAACATGTGAAATCCCAAAGTGTTGGGTGCATTGTCATGTGAACAAAAATGAAGATGATGTATTAGTTGTTGATATTATGGTAGCTGCGGGAGGTATTTACCTCCACGTGTAAACCTAACGAGAATATAATATTCCAGGAAGCAAGAAGAAACCCTAATTAGTTGGCTAATAACCCTAGAAGACAAGTCGGCTCAAGAGGATAACTTGTATTAGGTTATTAGCCTCCAAGAGAAGAAGTCGGCTAAAGGAAATATTATATACTAAGTAAATAGGCACCTAGAATGAGAAGTCAGCCCAAGAAATTTGCTAGTTTTAGTATAAATACAGGAGGCCATTCTTCATTCTGGCAGGCATTCTCAAAACTGTAGAAGCAGCACTTGTGCGCACTGTAGTTGGCCAGTTTGTGCGCAAGTTTGGAGGAGAGTTGTCGTTGTAGTTGTTGCAGCTAGCAGATTTCGGTTTTGGCTTGGACTATCTCTTGGTTATGGTTTGGAATCTCTGATTAGCTCTTTCTTGGTGCGCTATCCTTGGAGAAATGTGTGCCACCCTTTGTTTGGCTATCTAGCCTAGAGTTTTCTTCCGGGATGATTCTCTGTCAAGGTTAAGGTGCTCGGGGGTGGCTTCGACATATGGTTGGGTGACAATAGTGATATTGTCTATGGTTAAATGAGCACATCCATTATATTCTAAAAGGTTATGGGCCCACACCTCCTTCATTTAGTCTAACCACTGGAAGGGAGCATAGCCATAAGGATACTAATCTCGTTGAAAAACTGTCACTAGGGTTTCTAGCAGGAGCAGTTACCAAAGCACTGACGCTAGGGTTACTAGCAAGTGCAGTTGCAGAAACCCTAACCATGTCGTTGAGGCACCTTAAGTGAAGGGATTGACCTAACTTCCGGATAGACTAGTGCGCCCTAGCCTAGCGCATCTCCTAGTACTCTCAGCAAGCGAAGACATCATTTTTGAGTTTTTGGTCATATCTAGGGTTGACCAAGTCAAGGCAACCATGACTTACTCAATGAAGTCAGAAAACAAGTTAGATGGGGCTTCTAACTTCAAAGCATGGAAGACAAGGATTAATTTCATCCTTGCCAAGAATAAAGTGTTGGATATCATGAAAGGAAATATTGCGGAACCGGAGTTTGAAGAAGGAAAAGAAAAGGAACCGCAGAACGTTGCAGTTATGGAGACGTTCAAAGGCAATGACATCAATGCCATGAGTATCATAGTGGATTCTATAAAATACCACCTGATACCCTACATCTCCCATCTTGATTTGTCTAAGAAGATGTCCTAACAAACCTCTTCTCAGTCAAAAACATTGGACAAGTAATGAATCTGAAGAATGAGCTCCGTGACATGAAGATGAATGATGATGACAACATAACATCATAATTTGTGAAAATATCTCAGTTAGGAGATCAACTACAAGATATTGAAGAGATCATTTCAAAGAAGGAATTGGTAAACATAGTACTCAATGGTCTTCCCAAGATATGGGATGCATTTTCCGCAAGCATGAACACAAGGAAGGAGTATCCTACATTTGAAGAACTTTTGACTTGTTGTGCACAAGAAGAATCAAGGATTAGTGCAAAAGAAATATGATGATCAAGCCTTCATAGCAAGATTCAAGAATTTCAATAACAAAAGAAAGTTTGGTTCAAGGAAGAAGCCAAATCAAGAGAAAGATATGTCAGAAATACAATGTTTCAATTGTCGAAAGTATGGTCACAAAAAGAATCATTGTCCCGAGCTAAAGAAAAGGAAGGAGACACACGAAGCATTAGTTGTCGAAGAAAGGAAACTCTCAAGGAAGACCAAGCAGGATAAACCAAACTTCTTCTTCTAAGACAAGGTAACAATATTCTTCATAGTTCTTGTACATACCATGTTTTTTGTACATATCTTGCATATCTATTTCTTAGAAGATAATATATTCAAAGAGAAACTATACTTATGGAAGATCAACAAGATAAGGATCGCTACAAGTCAGAGAATACACATGAAAGGATGAAGTACATCAACAACTCATGGTAACAATTAAGGTGGAAGTTATTATCAGAATCAATCTTGAAGAAACCTAGAAGAAGTAAAGACAGAAAGAAGTTAACAATAAAGAGGAAATTGGAAAAAGATTTGTGACACTTTACAGAAGGCAAAAGGATGCAGACGGAAGCATGGACTCTCCTAGATGGAGGGAGCCGA
>ML809589.1:83386-110312 GCA_009831015.1 Picea engelmannii | reverse complement strand
AAAGAGATGAAAAAGGTTTTTGATATGATTGATTTGGGCTTGCTTCATTATTACTTAGGAATTGAAGTCACTCAAAATATTAAGTTCATTTTTATTTCTCAGAAGAAATACATTGGAGAGTTATTGTGTAGATTTGGATTGCAAGACTGTAATTTTATTTCTACTCCAATAGAGAAAAATATAAAGTTTTGTTCCAATGGAGAAAAATTTGAAGTTTTCTTCCAATGAAGGGAATGCTTTTGAAGATGCAACCAAGTACAAACAACTTGTTGGAAGTTTTATTTATCTCACCACTACTCACATTGATATTACCTTTGTAGTGGAAATTCTTTCCAGATTTATGCATCAACCCTATGAAGGACACTGGGCAACAATAAAATCAGTGTGCAAATATTTGAAAGGAACTCAAATTTTTGGTTTGAGATACTCAAAGGTACCATACTTCCATCTTATTGGATATTCTGATTCTTACTTTGATGGAGACAAAGAACTTGGGGTGTCTACTTTAGGTTATTTGATGTGTCTTGGATTGACAACTGCCATTTGGAGATCAAGGAAATAATCAGTTCCTGCTGATTCTACAACTGAAGTAGAATATGTAGCAACGACTCAAGCCACAAAAGAAATTGTATGGCTTAGAAAAATCCTTGAAGACTTGAAGGAGAAACAATTGACTTCAACACCTCTACTTGTTGACAACACTTCAACAATTCAATTGGCCAAGAATCCTGGATTTCATGATCGAACTAAGCATATCAACACCAAATATCACTTGATTCGACATCATGTTGAGGCCAAAACCATTCATCTGAGACAATGTTCCACTTCAGAACAAATCATAGATATTTTTACCAAAGCTTTGGGATGTGAAGAATTTGAACGATTCTGAATGTTGCTTGGCATGTCGAATGTCCCTTCAGATTAAGGGGGGAATGTTAACTAATCCTTTGGGATCTTTGTAACTTTAGTTAACTGGAGGGTAATTTTGGTAGTTTATTTTGGTAGTTTAATTGTCCGAGAGATTTCACTGTTTCATAGTTAATTTGCATTCCATATATATTTTTGCTTATGTACTGTCATTTTTGTTCATGAATAATATATTAAATCATGGGGTTTTTCATGTGCATGTTATAGTTATGAATTGAAATGTTAGTTGTGACAGTTTATATGTGGATAAAAACAGATCTGAAATTACTTTCTACTGAAATCAGAGGGAATTTGATTTTGCGGAAAAAACTATCTACGACTGTTTTTCAGGGCCACATAGGATAGAAATGATGACTCATGATGCACAAAGTACCACTTAAATTGATGACTATTGATGTGAAGAATGTTCATGTTTCTGTACGAGGTAGAATGTTTTTGCTAAGGAGACCAGAGGTTGAATTGCTGCAATGAGATGGATCAAGATTACAAAGAAGAATCCCGCCCTTGTCATCTTGTTTGTGTTGGGTTAAGTCACTGAGATGTTTATACAAGGTTTGTTATGAATTAAAATGTCAGTTGGGAATTTTTCTAATTGATTTGTGCATGATGAATGTAGGGTGCAAAACGAGTATTTCAAGAAAGTCTTGAGCGAGAATTTGGAAATAGCAAGGAACTATTGTAAATAACTATATTTATTTTAAACTTGAAAATAACTATGATAAAAGTTTTATATTTGGTTTCTCACTAATTTTAAATTGGTTGGGTTAAGTAGCAGATTAAGTAAAATATCCATTTTTATTTTGTTCGAGTACTACGCCAACATAAGGCACTAACTTTGGATTTTTTATAAAAGAGATGTAGACTAGGTTCTAGAATCTATATGTTATGAAAAATGGAAGAAGAAACAACCCCCTCGGTCATAGAGTGTCCTTATGCCTTGTATGATTTTGTGGGGTATATCTAGTTAGCTAGGAACTCAAATTTTTTAAGTTAAAATTATTCCTTTTGTCAAAATCTATCAGACAAGGCATACAAATTGTACATTTCAAATTAACACCCCTTTTGATGCGCATCCCATCTTGGCCTAATTTGATGGCACTACAACTCAAAACTTATCACCTTTTCAAGTTGGGAAATAAATGCATCCTATTCTTTGTCTCTTGGTTTAAAAGTTTGAAATCACATGAAAAGCTCATTAATTCGAATGTTTTGTGCATCGAAGCGATGATCATAATTCCTTCATAATGTAAAAAGAAAGCCAACTGAATTCACTAGCCAACTGAATTCAAGAAGCTGTTTATTGGATTCTTTAACCACTGATTTAATTATGATATGTTTTTGGTTCGAATTAGAAATTTCTTAAAATGGGTTTTTGTTTTGTGTTTCAACAAGTATGATTGTACATGCAATTTAATTTTTACATGCTTTAATATTAATTAGCTTTTTGTGCAAGTCTCCATTTTCTTGTTCCCCCCTTGCAAATTAATGAGTGAAAAATTCAAACTTGAACTGCAATTTCCAATGAAATTTTTAAAGAAATCTAATTTAATGGAATTTGATTGAGATTAGGGTTGACATTGCCATCCCTAAAAACTGGTTCCTATTTCGAGTTTTTAAGATCAACTAATTTATGCTTTTGTGTGAAATTTTCAATTAAACTTTGCATTTCTTGTTTTGTATTTTACTAATTTGCAGGGATTTTCATAAGGCTATTGGGAAAGGGAAGGTAACACTAGAGATGCATTATAGAGCAATTGAAGGGTCAGATGGAGTTTGTAAGGGGAACAACACCAGCTAGTGAACATAACTCTATCATCACAAAGTCAATAGGAAGGAGGAAGTTGGCTAAAGGAAAACAACCAATCATGGTAGCCCGCAATATTGGAGATACTACATTGCTTGTTTTTATAGACATCACATACACCACTGGATTTTTTGGAGCTCACAACACACAATGAATTGTTTTGATTAACTGAAAATGGATTATGACGGCATAAACAAAAGGGAAGAAGAAGAGCTACATATGACACATAATTTAAAGAAATCCCATATGCACTTCGTAGCAACTAGATCCCTAGTGATGCCTTGTGCAAACATAATTGGCTACCTAATTCAACATACAAAGGTCAACACAAGAAAATTTCTTAATGATTAGAGAAGGTGCATTGGATCTTTCACCTCAACTGATCTTGAATCCTATTACAAACTATTCAGGGTTGCAATTCACTTCACCGATGATTTGTTGAAAGATTTAATGTAGAAACATAACTGCTATGACATCCTAACTGAATGGTATGAAGAAGGGAGAATTTCCAAAGCACCAAGTAGCAAACCCTTCCCGGCCTTACACAATTGATTAGCAAAATCTTTGGAGAAAATGATTCAACTCATATGAAAATAGGTTGGGTTCTAGTTTTGCATTAAAGTACTAAAGGAGGAAATTTTTTCCATTGGGATGATATCCTTTCCAATTCCCTTGTGGAAGCCATTAGTAGAGCTCAATACCATTTTCCCTCAAGAGTCACATAATTTTACATTCCCTTCTACCTGTTAGATGTAATTTGTGCTTCTAACACATTTGTAGGGTTAAGATGGTTTTGGTCTCTAGACGAACCTTATGTTTACATTTATTGCAAATATTTATGGAAGGGTATATACCATTTTCACTATGCATTTATTTGTGATGGCTTTCTTTCACCCTTGTATGAACTTTATTTTTGCAAACCATACCCAAGGATATCTCCAAAAGCACTAGAGGTGTTGAAAAACATTGGAGCTTGGTATTTTCAGGAATATTTTACATAAATTAGGATATGTGGTGCCACACAAGCAAATAACACATTGCTAGTCTATTTTCCAAATAGGTTGATCATTAAGGATATCATAGACTAAATGCTGCATAGATTTAATGCTTGCTTGATAAAACACAAAAAGAGGTTATGCCCATCGTATCCTTCCTATATAGGCATGTATGGGATAATAGATTCCACATGGCCTAGGATGGAAGGGGATGTTGATGCATAACATTTTGATTAAGAAATAATCCAAATGAATGACCATCGAGAATTGTTGCAAGGCATAGGTCAAAGGTGAAGATTTCTTTTCGTTATCAACAAGAAGAGAATGAGGTAGAAAAACCTCACAAAAGAGAAATAACCTATGCAAAGGTTTTGGACAAATTGCAAGCGATTGTTGAGGAGGAAAAAAATTAAAAGGAATAAAGAAGCTGCAAGGGTTGTTAAGAGACAAGCCCTTCAAGATAAGAGGCAAGAGAAAGAAAATAAGAGATTGGAATCATTAGAAAAAATCAAGGCAGAAGCCTAAGACAAAAGATATGAACAAGCACAAAAGAAAGCTGCTAAGAAAGAATAAATTGAAAATAAGGAATGATAGGCTAAAGCTAGAGTCAAATTGGAGCAAAGAAAGAAGAAGAAGAGAGAAAAACAAACATGAAATAGAAGCCAAGGAATCAACAAGAAAAGAGGTCGGGACAATGATTGAAGAGGAGAAAAAAATAGAAGAAAATAAACTTAGATAAAACATCACATAAGAATAAATCCCATAAGAAGGGAATGGGTTAACACTCCAGACTAGTAAAGACAACACAGTGCCACTAGACCCAACATAGATGGAAGAAGTCTTCATTATTCAAACTTTTCTTGGTACTTTTGGTTCAATTAGGCATGGTTACAGGAGGTGATGAACCTATTCCAACCCCTATAGATGAATTTACTAACTTGGATCTATTTTCATTTGATAAACATATGAAACAAGTAATAAGATAGAAACACAAAATGAGGAAAATCAACTTGGATTTTGAAGTGATACTCACCGTTGAAATTGTAGTAATTGACACTAGAAACTTGATTTTGGCTTCCTCTACCTTTGTTGAGTTGGCCATTACTTAAACCAATGTAAATAAATTCATAGATGTAGAAAATAAAATAAAGAAGTATGAAAGCAAAATCAAGTTGATTATTATAAGTCCAGTAAGAATCGACTAACAAATTTTGTTGATTATGCTACTGTTGAAAGATAGTTTTATTACAAAGCTCAATGTGTGCAATATTATGGTCATGATATTGCTGGTGTTATGACTCACATCCAGAGTAGCTTGCATATCAACAAGCTCAATTAAATTTGGCAAGGTTAAGGATTGGTAATCCGCTTCAAAGAAAATCCCTATAGAAATTAATGTTTTCACATTTTTGAAACATTTGAAAAGATAGACTTTGAGTTAAAATATTGGAAAAAAGCAACTAATAACACTCTCAAAGGAGTTATTCATGAAGCAATAGATGTTTCTTTGTTATGGAAAGTCATAGAAAATATGGCCAATATTTTCCATTTACCATCCTTTGTGCCAATGGAAAATATCTTCCCATAAGAGTAGGTATCAAGGGACTTGGAAGACCATACAAATTCAAACAGACAATTCCATATCTGAACTTAATGAAGCAGCCATTGAAAAATTTGTAGAATCCCTACTAGGGAAATAACATTGTTTAGAACTTTGCTACCTAAGTTGGATAAGTTTGAAAGGAAAATGAGGTAGTGCATATCTTCCTACAAAGCTCCTTTCAGGAAACATCATTTTCCTCAAGGATACATGCTAAATCAAACTTTTGAGGCATGGACTGCACATATAAAGAAATTGAGAACATGAAAGGGTGAGGCTTCCTCAAGCCACATTGGACAATTTCTAGAGAAGAGGATTTGAAGAGTCAAAGGGAATCGACTTGCCATGTTTTGGAAAGTGATAATTAACTGAAGGACCCCAACATATGGGAAGGGGAAACAAACTTGATCATCCAGATGTATCAAAATGACTGATTTTCCTTCATTTTTCTATAAAGGAGATGAATTTGAGTTGTGTCGAGGCTTTTTGCTTGTCATCTTATAGGCTTTTTTATGAAGTGTTAATGAATGAGAAATCATCATTGGCCAAAGATTTTTGGAGACAAACTTAAGTTTTGAAATGTGTGGTTTGTGGAACCTTTTACGTTGACTCACTTAATTTTGGAATGATATGAGCATATGTTTTTATAGTGTAGATTTTCTCAATTATAAGTAATTTTTTTATTTAGTTTATCTCATAGATTGTTTGTCTATAACCTTAAGCATGGTACTCTAATCAATTGGTCACCACCAGACTTTTTTGTAATACCATTGATTATTTATATTATTGCGTTTATTTTCTTAAAAGTAACTTTTACTAAATTGAAAGTACAATGATATTTGGTGCTATGTTTATTTTATTAGTTTTGTTAGTTAGCTTGGACATCATCTTTCATTGTGCGTATTATATTAGTTTCATTTCATTTTATTGCATTAAAACAATTCTGTAAATGATGGATCGGGTTGCACCTGCTAAAACTCAAGAAAAACTATCTAAAGGTTACTGAGCCACACATTAAATGAATTCCCTATACCAAATTGTGTAAGGTTTAATTACGACCTTTCATTGGGGAGAATATCCACTCATTGCATAGGGTCATTTAGTCTTCTCAACCCTTCTTGGAAATAAGTGTTATAAAAGTAGAATCAAAGACCCTTAACATTTTACTTGTGGTTCTTACCTATTCAATTATCTTGAGTAAGTCTTCTTCCAACAAATCATAGAACCTGATGAAGAACTCTATTGGCCAACCATATGGCATTGGGATCTTATCCCTTTTGAAAGATGCTAAGACCATTTTTAACTATTTCAAAACTTCTTCCATCAACATTTTATTGGCTTCCTCTGTCAACAAACTTTGGAAAGTAAGTGGATAACTTTAAAATTTCTGTTATATTAGTCCATAGTTTTCTATGGATAGATTGGAAGTAGGAAACCCTGAACCTTGCTAGCTCATGGAATTTTCTGTTTTTCCCTCCATATGACCTCCCATTTTACCATATTGTATTAATTCTCTTTATATGCTTGCCATAGTAATGGAAAAAATAGTATTTTCATCTCCCTTTTCAAACCAAATTTCCCTACTCTTCGTTCTCCACTTTGTTTTTTTCCAATCCAAGATTTTTTTTTATTTTCTTTCACTTTTTAAGCTTCATAACCTCATTTTACCCCTTCATTAGACATACCATCTTCATTCTTCTCATAGAGTTTGTTATCATACCCTCCACTTATTTTAGGTCTTTGTCCATATTTTAAATTTAGTTGATGCTTTGGTTGAGATTTCCTTTTTCACTTTCTTTAGTGTTGCTGCAAATTGGTAACTTACTGAGTTGTTAGAATTTACATCAAAACACACCCATTCACCATTTCCCAAAATCAAGCACTCCTTATCTTTTATCCACACCAGATCAAATTTGAAAGCCTTGATTGGTTTCAAGCCCTATTTTTCTATTTGGAATATCATAGATAGATGATTTGAGCCCCCTCCACATTCCACCCAAGATCTTACATTATCAACATCACTCATTAGATTCTTAATTACTGGAAATTTGTTAAGTCTCTTTGAGAATCCTTCGTTACCTGATCTATTATTTCTCCATGTAGGAATACTTTTAATGCGTTCTACGTCAACAAACCTTGCCTCTTCTATATTGTACCTAAAGAAATTTGTTAGTGTATCCTAGTTTGCTGAATCTCCCCATATTTCATAGCTATTAAGTGTAAAGTTTAAGTATTTTCTTCTTATTATAGTCTTAGTAATGCATTCCAAAGAGAAAATCCTCCCAAGAAGGTTTTCTATCATCATAAGAACCATAACAATTGATCACTACAATCTTCTAACCTATATCCTGATATAGAGATTCTATCCATTAACTTGATGCGAGGAAATCATTGTTTATAAATGGAATACACTTCTTCCATCCAATGAGAATCCCCCTTGAAATACCCACTACATCTATGGCTAATAATTCCCATTCCTTCATTATTTTCCCCAAAACACTATCATCTTTTGACTATAACCCATTATGTTAGGCCGCTGGAGAAACTTCAGTTGGATGGCGGAAACATGCAACGTTCTCAATGAACTACGACACTGTGACTATTCAACTTGGCGGCAAGGCCACACTAGTTTACTTGGATCAGACTACACCTTAATTATTTGTTTTGTTTATTACTTAATAGTTATGTGTGTTTCTTATAATTAGACAATTCAACAAGTAAAGAACATCCATACACAATAATAATGAAATGCAAGTGGGTGGCCAAACCATCCTAAAACCTGAATCTTTATTGATAAGAACAACAGTGTGCCAAGCCTAGCTCATGTCACACACAACGAAAGTTTACAAGGGAGCTTCTGCTAAACTTACACAAAGAGCCTATGTGAAAACACAAAAGACTCTTCTTTGATGAGACACCCAATTCCCTTCCTTCAGTGCCTCAATCAGAAGTTTGAATGGAACTCTCTTCTTCATGCTTCATCTCTGAAATGCTTGTTGTCTTTGCCTCAAAATGGTGCAACCTGTAATCCCCACACTTAGACAATTTTAGATCACTTGTTTCTATCCAACTTGCTTCCTCTCAAATGGTCTTCTCCACTTGCATAAATAGTCACCCATCCTAGGAGATGGTGTGTTCCCTTTCCTTGGAGCCAACACGTTTGTTTGGTAGCTTGTCCAATTTTCACTTGGGCCAACTTTTGCCTAAGGGGAATGCCTCCTTTGGGTGATTCGATCGACTCACTCAAGCACAAACCCACTTTTCTCCTAGCCACATCATTTCTGTTTAGGTTCCCAAGTCGTGCCTTCAATGATCGTTCAACCTTTTCACTAGCTATTCATATTTCACGTATCTCCTTGTTGTTCCCATTGGCACGTCGGTCACCCAAGGTGACCAAGATCGTCCATTCTCAAGTTTCCTTATGTTCGGTTGGATCAACATCTTTCCTGTTGAAGTGCCCAATGGACCCCCTTCGTTTTGGTGGGGGGACCATTGACTTCGGCGGAGTGCCCACCTCCTACCCATGTCTTCGTCAAGTTTTCACCTCAACTTCTATCGTAATAAATCTTCAGTGAAGTTGTTTCTTGGCATGACGCATGCCCAAGGAACCCCAACTTCACCATATAAGAAGACCTTCTCCTCCTTAATGAACTGAGCACTTTGTCTTGCTTGAATCATTTGTCTTAGTCTGCTGTGGAGGAGAATGTGCTTGGGATGGATACCCCAAGCCTTACATCATCCCCCACTCCAAGTCGTTGTTGTCCCAACAACCCCAACATTACTTCATTTGTTGCAATTACTAGCTACGTCTGTCATGACCTCAGATTCTGCTCTATGTTTTGCTGCTACATTGTTACTTCAACTGCTTCTGCTGTTAATGTGCATTGGATCCCCTTATGCCTTAGATAATCAGGTATCTAGTCCGATCATCACACCAAGTTCGCAAGAAATCACTTCAACACCAAAACCATATGTTTCTCTTCACAACTTCTCAACCATCGCATCCTCCTAAGTCACTGTGGTGCGTGCATCCATGGCACCAACAAGTTGGCTCATTGCCATATCCATGACAACAAGCCTACATGCTCTTGGTTTAGTGAGAGAGTGGAAGGGGGAGATCGAATGTGCCACCACCTCCATGCTCATCTTGCCTTACCAAAGCCTTCGAAGTGTCACCATACTTCTCTATCAAATACATCAATAACAGGAAGTTGGAACCGATTCGACCTTCACCTTCCTCCACAAGGTGCTCAAGTTATGGATCATAAGTCCATTCACCACCTCCAATTGTCTCTGTGATTGGTCTAACCTCATTCTTGGAACATTTATACCATGGCAATTGTTCTTCCCCATAACACATTTGTGCAACAAATGATTCCACTTTTCGTTCCTCAAATTCTGGTGTCTTCGTTTCCTTTGTCTCTATCAACTCTTTTGACATACTTGCTTCATAAAAGTCAACAAACTTCTCCAAGACATTAATGAAATCAACCAAGATCTCTTCTATATTGTTGATGCACCATTCCAAGTCTACAAACACTTCCTGATAGTCTAAGTTCTTTGTTTCGACCATCTCTTCACCTCATTCACCAATGTGCAATAAAGGTTGTTGGTTATCCACCAAACGCAAGGACGAAATTTTAATCCCCCTGCTCCCTTTTACCATAGGCACCAGACATGGAGTCGGTATTGACATGATATCCAAACAATCGACATGCAGAATGGGGACTACCTTCTCCATTCACATGATCTCTTGACCCAAAACTACTTCATAATCTTCTAACAAAAAAACAGTGAAACTCGCCCATCCGATCCATTCGCCAAGCTTCATAGGAACATTCTTGGTTGTGCCAACAATCTCCCATTCACCTGAGTTAAATGCCTTGAAATAAATTTGTGCCTGTTCAAACTTCAATACAAGACTTCGTGCAACGTATTCTCTCATGAAGTTGTGAGTAGCTCCACTGTCCACCATAGCCAAAGTCATTTTCCTATTGATCTATGCCCAAACATAGCTCAATATTGTCACGCCGGGGTCTTGTGAAACTATTGGTTCTTCCTCTGCAAAAACACCCAAAACCTACAACACACCCACAGATCGACTGTCCACTTTCACTAAAGCATTCAATTTTTTCTTCAATGGACAGTTCTTGGCATAAATCCTTTGCACAAATCCAACAAGAAACCAACTTTTTCTCCTTCTACGAGTTTGGTTTCTTCGCACCATCTTCGTTACCTTTGGATTCCTTCGTCTTTCCCTTATCCTTCATTTTATTTATTTGCTTCTCATGTTGGCCTTTATCGCTACTTGGACATGCTTTGACTTCACCCTTGAAGTCTAATAGCTTGTTTTCTACTATGATTGTTGTCGCAAGGGTCTACACAATTTGGCATCGCAACTCACTTTGTGCCCAAGTCTGCAAACTGTTCATGAAGTGGAAAATGTTATCTTCATCCGACATGTCTTTGATCTCCAACATTATGCCAGTGAACTCCTTGATATAGGTTTGTATCTTGCTAGGGTGTTTGAGATCCAACAACTAGTTTCTAGTGACCCAAGCTTAGTTTCTCAGACTAAATTGTGCCTTCAAGGATGCTTTCGTGTCTGCCCAGTTTTCGATCTTTTTGGTGGTCCTCCCAACTTCCAAGTATTCAAATCGGTTCCTCCACTAAAGTTTCACAATCCTTATTAAGAATATAGTGACAATGTTTACCTTGGATTCCTATGGACTTTCGTTCAACTGCTTCAAGTAATGCTCCATGTCCCAACAACTTAGCATTGCGAGTCCCATCACACGATTCTGGTTCTTTTATCTTGATTAATATCTACACAATGGATGAGCTTGGCCGACTGGATGCAACTTGTTTAAGCAATGTGATGGTGCCCTCCTGATCTTTCACTTTATGTTTGACCGAATCTAGAGCGTCATTTATTGACTTAGTCTGTCTTGAAAGCCATTGACTCTTGAATTAGGATCACATCTAGCCTATGCAACTCTACTAGTGTTTTCAAGGGAAGTCTTTTTGAGGGATTTCCCAATCCTTTGATGTTGGGAGATAAAATGATCATTGATTAACCCTAGTAAGGGTTTGTCTTGCTTTAAGGACTCCTTTGAGTGACTTTTGCTTCCCTCATAGTATATTTTTTTATTCTTTTTCCCTTGATCTTGTCGGAGATAGGATTTCCTTCCTACAATTGTTGAGGAAATATATCTTATTGGATCCATTTCCAATCCCTCTTCAATATCCTCTTCCCCCTTGGCATTGTGTCCCTCTCTAGGACTCAAATGACATCTAGGTTTGACACTAAATTCAACAAAATCCTCAAAGGTTGTATGACCCTTCTAATGCATTTAAGAGTTATGAACCTATGTATTAATCTCTATTGTTTAATTCTGAATTTCTACATGTTAAATTTCTTGGACTGTACAAAACTTGTTATTTCCTATCTACTAACAACATAATATTTAACATTTGCATCTACAGTTTGGAATTTATTTAACATTTGCATCTACAGTTTAATTAATGAAATTATGATTCCAACATTTAAATTGAGACAATTTAATCAGGCTAATCAATCAATGTAATTAGCTATGAAGTAGGAAAATACCTACAACACTATTTGATTTAGCATCCTAGATTTAGCAATCCATCTCCTTAGATCTTTAGTAGGTTGCCTAAATTGGATTTTTAACCTCCCAGCTAGCTAGAAACAACCTCTTCAACTCTCTATCTCTAAGAAACCCTAGGGTTTCCTATCCATCCATGCTCAAATATCCAAGAACAATCAACAATTCGTCTCACTACTAGGGATGATAGATCTCACAGTTTACAATTCTCAATTTTCATAACTGTTCCAATATTTCTCTTCCAAAACATTTTTCCCCTAATTATGCAACCACCCCCTTTTCCTTTCCTAAAATCCCCTTTATGCCTCCTCTACCACCACTTTTTTAGCCTCCTCGGGAAGGGTCCTAGTAAGGTCAAACTATCATAAAACATTCTCCCCCACCTACCCACATTTATCCACTTGACATGTTATCAAATACATTAATTCAAATTAACTTGGATAGGTCCCGAAATCCAAGTTTCATTAAATGAAAATCAAATTAAAATGATCCATATGGATATCGGTGGCCACCCACCTTTTCCAACTGGCTCAAAACAGTTTTTTGACAATTTTGGCAATTTACTATTTTTAGCAGTTTTAACTTCCGGGGCCATTTTGAGGGCCTAAATGAAGGTTTTTCGGTATCGATCTCCTTAATGATAGAGAAAGGCATGATTGAGCCCCCAAAATTAATCTCCTTGATGATACCTTTCCAACGGGCTATCACACGCCTAAAATGGAGATCATATGCAAAAGTTACGACCCCGGGAAGTTGATGTACTAACTTACCCAAACGGGGCCCACGTGACTTTTGGCGCTTCATCTCCTAGAGTTAGGTTTTTGGATGTCTAGGGTTTTTGGCATTATTTATTATTGTAAAAATGCCTTCAGAGCCTCATTGTAACCTCCTTCTTGCGAATGTGTGCTGCCATCACATCTCTTCTCAAAGATAAGCCGCCACCATTCCAACAAGCTTGTTTTCGCTGCATTTTACAGTTTCAGCTTATTTCGTTACTGAATAGAAAACCAGTTTTACTGTATCTCTGTTATTTTGTGTTAGGCACCCGCTAATAATCTATATTCATTTCTTTATGCTCGTAAAATCAGGATCAATGGTATCAGAGCGGTCTGCTCCTTGTCGTCTTAATGCATGTCCCCAACGAGGTCGGAGTACAAAGAGTTGGGTCTCGAGCTTGTTTCTCTTGAGGACAGAAGCTCTTGCATGCCCAAGTGACCTCCCATGGCAGGAGAAAATAAAGATGGTGGGACAAAATATCATTTCAAACTGTTGATTGAATAATCCCTCACGCAACAGAGGAACAAGATGATGGATAGTTTCACGCAAATCCTTCGACGACTACCAATAGGCGATGCATCTTCTTTGAATGGAGGCATCGCCCCCTTCAAGGTACAAATAAAATTTGATATTCCTATATTTGAAGGTTAGATAGATGCAGATGTTGTAGACAAGTGGTTGAATCTACTAGAAGGGTATTTTTCTGTTCATAAATTTTCGAATAGAGAAAAGATTACTTTTGCGCTCCTCAAAGCCGTTCCCCATGTCAAAGATTGGTGGGAAACTTTCTGTGAGAAAAAGGAAACAGAGGAAACTTCATTATTTTTAGTCACGACCACCTAGGAATCATTCAGGGATGCTATTAAAGAACAATACTACCTTGTCAAAAGTTATGATGACCTATATACCAAATGGACCACACTGCGGCAAGAAAGAGACCAAGCAGTGCCATATTTCATAAATATCTTCCATACCTTGCGCACCAAGTTGGGTATCAAAGATTCAGAGGTACATCTAGTGCTCAAGTATCGCGGTACTCTGCATAGATACATCCAGACCGAAATGGAATTTCTGGACATCTCATTCTTGGGCACAGCTTACCAATATGCCATCAAAATCGAGCAGAAGCTCAAACAAAAGACGCAGAAATTTGGGCCTGGGAACCCCTCACAACAAAATCCAGGAAAGGGCGGCCCCAACCCACTGAAAAAAGGACAGAGAAAAGATGGATAGTATCAGGACAACCAGTACAAGCCGCAAGCAAAGAAGGACACCAGAAAGACAAAGAAAGATACCGGGAAGTGGTGCAACTTCCATAAGATCCCTTGGCATAACACTGTTGTCTGCCGCTCAAAGAAGTCGCTAGTGGCCGAAGTGAAAGCCTCTGAATCAGATGCAGATTCTGACTCCGAGATAGAACCAGAAAGGGGAAGACAGATCATTGACGCAGAACCCAGTGCCACCATTGCTACCACCAAGCTCCAACTTGGTGAACCAGATGAGCCAAAAGAAGGAGAGCACCTCTTCCATTCACAGATGTGGGTAAAAGGCACCCCGCTGCACTTCATCGTTGATAGCGGTAGCCAGAAGAACCTCATCTCAGTAGAGGTCGTCAAGCGGTTGGCCTTGCCAACAACGTTGCACCCACAACCCTACACCATTGGATGGCTCCGCCAAGGAAGTGATCTCCGTGTCAGCCAACAGTGCCGACTGTCGTATGGCATCAAGCCCTTCAAAGACGAGGTATTGTGTGTTGTTTCTCCTCTCGAAGTTTGTGATGTTCTTTTGGCCAACCTTATTTATGGAAATGTCATGTTGTATATGAGTCTAGACCTCGTAGTGTTATTATTACTTTGAACAGGAAATTGTACAGGATACCCGAGGCAGTTCCACCCAGTGCTATTTCCTTGATCTCTACTAAGCAATGCAGGAAGGTCATTTCTCAGATGGAGAAGTTTGTCTTCTTTGTGATTTGCTCTCAGAATAAGTGAAAGATTGCAGCCACATCTAGGGTCTCTGTGGCCGACCTCTCCACATAGCATAAGCAAGTAGATAAGGTCATGGAAGAATACTCGGATATCTTCTCCTCACCTATAGGGGTACCTCTGCACTGCCAGGTCAAGCACCCCATCGATCTAACCCCCGGCGCACCACTGCCCAATGGGCCAATCTATCGTCGCTCTTTGTTAGAGAATGAGGAGATCAAGTGATAGATCCAATAACTGCTCCACAAGGGGCACATCCTCCCCAGCTCATCACCTTGCGGGAGACCAATCATGCTGGTACAGAAGAAAGATGGAACTTGGTGACTCTGTATTGATTACCGGGATCTGAGTAAAATCACTGTCAGAAACCGGTACCCGATTCCCCGAATTGGTGACCTCCTTGATCAACTCACGGGGGCCAAATACTTTAGTAAGATTGATCTAAAGTCTGGCTACCACCAGGTCCCGATAGAACAAATAGATGTATGGAAGACCGCCTTCAAGTCAAAGGAAGGACTTTTTGAATGGTTGGTCATGCCCTTTGGTTTGACAAATGCTCCATCCACTTTCATGAGGATGATGGACAATATCCTGCGACCATTCACCAATACTTTTGTAGTGGTGTATCTGGATGACATTCTAATTTACAACAAGACTTAGGCCGAACACTTGCAGCATATTCAACAGGTTTTGCACACCCTGCAATAGCACAAGCTATACGCCAACCTGGAAAAATGCTCCTTTGGCATGGACAGGGTCCATTACCTGGGCTACATCATTGATCAGCATGGAATACATGTGGATCTAGCCAAGATCCAAGTCATCCGTGACTGGCCAGCCCCAAAAACACTCACTGAGCTTCAGAGCTTCTTGGGACTTGCTAATTTTTACCACAGGTTCGTGTTGGGTTTCTCCCATATTGCATGGGCCCTTAGACAAATAAACAAGGGTGGTGGTAAGGTGAAATTTGCGTGGGGCCGGTCCCAAAAATAAGCGTTCGATGATTTGAAACAACGCGTGTGCTCAGCCCCAATACTTTCACTACTAGACCTGCATCATCCCTTTGATATCGAGACATATGCTTCAGACTATGTTGTGGGTGACGTTCTCACTCAGCACGACCACCCCGTGGCCTATCATAGTGAGACACTGTCAGATACTATCCGTAAGTACCCTAGTTACGACAAATAAATTTACTCCATTGTGCAAGCATGCCGCCAATGGAGACATTACATTCTTGGGAAGGAGACAGTCATCCACACTGATCATAAGCCACTGCAGTTCATGCAGACACAGGGAAAATTGTAGAATGACCACCATCAAAAGTGGTCCACATACTTGCAACAATTCCACCTCAACATCAAGTATAAAACATGAAGCACCAATCACGTCACTGATTGCCTCAACAGACCACCAGTCACGACACTCACCACGGTGCTAGACTCTTGCAACCATGAGACATCTGGATGGCCCCAACTCTATGAGACAAACCCTGACTTCGCCACCACCTACCAAATGTTGGGTGCAAATGCAATTGTCGATGATTTCCATCTTCAGGATGGGTTGTTGTGTTGTCTGGGCCATATCTGTGTTCCATCAAGTGAGCGAGTGAAGCTGATCTGGGAAGCCCACTACAGTTGGGTGGCAGGACACTTCGGTGTCGAAAAGACAGTGGCGATGCTACATAAACATTTCTACTGGCCGAAACTTCGGCAAGAGGTCGACAAGTATATCAGGTCCTGCACTGCCTGTGCTATTTCCAAACCGAACACTAAGAAACATGGCATGTACACCCCTCTTCCTACTTCTGATAGGCCATGGGAATCCATCTAAATGGACTACATGTCAGGCCTCCCATCCACCAAGCAGGGAAATGAATGTGTTTTTGTGGTTGTTGATCGCTTTTCTAAGATGGCGATTCTGGTTGCCTGCAAGAAGAGCATCACAGCAAAGGCCATTGCCAAGCTCTTCTTTGAATGAGTCTGGGTACATTTTGGAATCCCACAAACCATTGTCTCAGATCAGGATAGTCAATTTCTCAGCACATTCTGGTTGAGCCTCAGGTCACTGCTGGACACCAAGCTCACCAAATCCACGACCTTCCACCCCCAGACAGATGGCCAAACTGAGGTTGTAAATTGAATGATTGTGCATATCCTTCGCATGTATAATTCAAAGCACCCTTGTACATGGGATGAGAGCCTTCCCTATGTCCAACATAGCTACAACCGAGCCTTGCATAGCTTAACCAGCCACAACCCCTTTTAAGTGGGATTGGGATTCCAATTATTGGGTCCCATAGATGTTTCACTTCCCCTTGCGGTCACCTCAACTGAGTCATCTCCTGCTCCAACTAAAGATGACAAATCCACCTGGTTCATTGAGAAGATCTAGCACATCCGCCAACAGGTTCAGGATATCCTACAGAAGTCCAATGACAAGTACAAACAATGCCATGAAAAAACATTGGGTGCCGCATAAGTTTCAGGTGGGAGACATAGTTTGGTTGCACTTGCAGAAAGAACGCCTTACAGGACCCCATCGGAAGCTTCACCCACTCCATTATGGACCGTACACTATCACCAAGGCCATGGGGGATAATGATTTTGAGCTCAACATTCCTCCTTTCCTTGGTCTGCACCCAGTGTTCAATGTGGATCTCCTTCGCCCTTATTTCCCACCATTATTGGACACCTCAGAAGTAGCAGGACAAATGACACCAACAGAGCTCAACCTCAAATGCATACAACATGCATCCAATGATCAGATTGTGGACAGACAGATCAAGGTCACTCGACAACAAATGATCCATCTTTATCGAGTTGTCAAAGCAGGGCAACTCCTGCACCAAGGCAAGTGGCTCACCCGAGGCCAAATTCAGCAGAAATTTCCTCATCTAATGGGGGACCTCAACGCAATGGAGACCATTGCTTCCTAAGGAGGGAGGATTGATCTAGATGGATATCGGTGGCCACCCACCTTTTCCAACTAGCTCAAAATAGTTTTCTGACAATTTTGGCAATTTACTATTTTTAGTAGTTTTAACTTCCGGGGCCATTTTGAGGGCCTAAATGAAGGTTTTTTGGTATCGAGCTCCTCAATGATAGCCAAAGGCATGATTGAGCCCCAAAAATGAATCTTCTCAACGATACCTTTCCAATGGGCTATCACACGCCTAAAACAAAGATCTTATGCAAAAGTTACAACCCCGGGAAGTTGATGTACTAACTTACCCAAACGGGGCCCACATGACTTTTGGCACTTCATCTCCTAGGGTTAGGTTTTTGGATGTCTAGGGTTTTTGGAATTCTTTCTTATTGTAAAAAGGCCTTTAGAGCCTCATTGTAACCTGCTTCTTGCGAATGTGTGTTGTCGTCACATCTCTTCTCAGAGATAAGCCGCCACCATTCCCGCAAGCTTGTTTCCGCTGCATTTTACAGTTTCATCTTATTTCGTTATTGAATAGAAAACCAATTTTACTATATCTCTGTTATTTTGTGTTAATACCTGTTAATAATCTGTATTCATTTCGTTCTGCTCATAAAATCTAGATCATAAAATGAACTCATATTTTCCATTTAATAAAAAAAATAGATACCGAAATGAAATCCAATAATTCAAATGAAGTAACATTATAATCATATAATTCTAATTCTAATTCCATCATCATATAACATCCATTAATAATAATAATGTAATAGATAATATATATTGTAATGATACTAGTGTACTCATGAAAGGTATGTATGTGTAGTTGATGCATACATAGCCTGTGTATGTATTAATGATAACAACCATCACATCTAATGAAAATTCCTATGTGCTCTCATCTAATAATTCAAACCATTAATCTTTTAAACACAACATCCAACAATCTTACTAAGTCATAATAATCCAATATGAACTGAACATTACACTGAAAACATCATAACTAGATTAAGCAAGCATTTAATACACAAAAGAGACCAAGTAAGGCACTAAGTTTGCATTTCTAATTCCCAACATTATTCTCAATTACACCTAATCACCCTTCCTCTCTAACCTACTTCCATATTCTACATCCTATCATTTCCTCTGCTGGACTATGTTGGAGCATCAACTACATTGACCTAAACTCAGATAAAAATCATAAGCAGAAGTATCAACTATCTCAACCAAGCTTCCCTAGTGGGAAATTGACAGTTGTCATCACACTTCTAGGGGAGCATGGTTTAACACAATCCTACCATGACTCTATGTTTTAGATGACAAATGACGAGCAATACCTCCACCCCTCCTAATATAACTAGGGTCAACACCTTAAGGTTGACCATACTAGGCCACCATTGTTGTTCTTAGAGCTTTGTCATTGAATAACCAATTTGGGAAATTGTGCTTCCTATAAAAACCGCAATGTATTGAACCATTAATTAAATAACAAAATAATGCTTCCTAGAATACCATTTAACTTTTGATGTCTATCACATCTACTTCACTTTAATATCACACTTATCTGGCTCTCACTTAGCCTAATCAACTTGTAAATTAGTTTACCAAACTAAAAGATTATGAATAACCATATAACTATCTATATGTGATTGACATGTTACTCACCGATGAACAATGTAAACTAGCTAGTTTATTTATCATGTGCATGGTACCTATTGATTTGTTACAACATATAGTCTAAACTAGTATGCACATACCATAATATTTCATTTAAATTTTGCACGTTGGAAGTAAATCACACAATATTCATCATTAATAACATACACAATAACTTATACACAACCTTCACAAATAGAGAGGTCCACATGTCCATATAATAAAGTCCCATTATTCTAACAGAGTTTCACATATAATAAGAAAATAAATACAAGACATGTCATAATGCTGTTTAGTTTCCCAAGTCAAAATGGGGTGTTACATACACCCACCCTTTGGGAAACTTTATCCCAAAGTTATGGTAAAAACATGTATGGAATGATCTTGATGCATGGTCTTTGTATCCTTCTAGGTAGCAGATCCTAGGCTATACTTGTCCCACCGGACCTTAACCAAGTCCACCAAGTGGTGTTTGAGTTGATGAACCCTACGGTCCAATATGCGTAATGGTTTGACCAAAATGGTTCATATCTAAAACATGCAATTCCTTCCAATTAATTTTATGATATTCGTCAACTACATAATGTCGTAATACTAATACATGAAAAACATCGCGAGTTTATGTAAATGGATTGGCCAGTGCTGAAAAATACTCATGAGATGCGAAGCTTCATGGGGATAGTAGAATATTATCGAAGGTTTGTGGAAGGGTTCTCAAATATTACAAAACCCATCACTACCTTACAACACAAGGGAATCAAATATGAATGGATCGATGAATGCAATGCCACATTTGTTGAGCTTAAGATATTGTTGGCATGTTTTACAGATAGTGTGTGCTTGTCATTGATGGCAAGATCAGAGTGTGCATCGATGGAAAAAAAGGAACAACGTAAGCTAAGGAGGATTAGCGCAGAGTCGCATGCAGTGCGTAGGTGTGCACCAGGGACGAGGTTAACTCATTGCCAAAGCTCAAGAGAGATAGCGTACTCAGGATCTCAGGCGGATCAAAGGTCGAGGCCTTTGACACTTAGAAATTCTTCTAAGTAAGGAGGATGCGTAAGCTCGGGCAGAGAAGCGACATTGATCGTTGGATCCCATTCAAAATTCTTGATGATCGTCAGATCTTAATCCAGACAGGAGGAGCGCAAAGATGGAGGACAAATCTCTGGCGTTAGATCCGAGCGCAGGGTCCGACCATCATTGGATCAGGAAGAACCTGCACGTTCTTTAAAAGTGCAAGATCGAAGTGGGGGTCCAACTCCATTTTGGAGTTTTGGCTATCGGGGTTTCTGTTACCGGAAGTTGGAGTGTCGAAACACTTTGCAACAAGAATGTCGAAATCGTGATTTGCGAAATCGCGATATGATTTGAGCCGTTGAATCAAGATCAAATTTGGACCGTCGAATCATAGGACACGTGGTGAAAGATCATCATGTCGCTGACTGGAAAGTCAAAGGAATGGGGTTCCCTAACCTCTCGAATTCGCGATATGCGAAATCATGAAACTATCTTAGCCGTTAGATCGAGGTTTGTTTTGGACCGTTGATCCAGATCCATCTCGGAGTCTCGCCTATCGCGACTTGGAGTGATGAGAACCTCCATCTAAGGAACAATGAGATGCGAGATCATGAAAAGATCAGGACCGTCGGATCACAAAGAATGTGGACCGTTGATCTGAGCTCCATCTTGGAGCTTCGCCTATCGCGACTTGGAGTGACAAGAACCTCCATCACAGGAATTACAAGATGCGAACTCACGATAAGATCTGGACCGTCAATACACCAAGATTCTGGACCGTTGATCCTACTCCATTTCGGAGTTTCGCGAATCGCGACTTGGAGAGGCAAGAAACATAACCACAGGATTTCCGAAATGCTGAAACGTGAAATTGCGAAATACTTTAAGGCTTGTGGTCTCAGCCGGTGGTCACACCATCGAAGAGATGAAGAGAAAAGTACGTGCAGACAAGCTCCTTTTCGGCGTTTCGGGGATCGCGACTTGGAAAGTTGAGAAACTTCATAACGGAATCAACGAAAAGGCGAAATGTGAAATCGTGAAAAGCACGTTATGAACAAGCGCTTGGTCATATCAAGGAAGGAGCTAGCACAGAAAATCTCCATTTCGGAGTTTCGGAGATCGCGACATGGAGACTCAAGATGTCTCATCGCAGAATCTCCGAATTGCGAAAGTGAAAAACGGGTAAATAACGCAAGAACCCATTAGATTTAATCCAACGATGGAGGTGAACATGAGCACGATCGGAGGGCTAATGTTGATCCTCATAGTGTAACTGCTAGAAACCATTGATGGTTTCTACCAGAGGAGGCAAAGAGACTTCTGTGTGATTTCCAAAGGAGCTGAAGAGTTACAAGGAATCTTCCAGTGGAATGAAGACGATTCGTGGAGGAAGTTGATAGCTGGATGAGGGTTGGAGCTCGTCACTGAAACATAAAGGATGAGCTCGACTATAACAGAGAAGACGAAGAGTCTCAACTGCCAGAGAGAAAAAGAAATCTCGGAATAACACCTAGTGATGATAGACACAAGGGTTGAACTGCCAGAGAAGTTGAAGAGTCGCGATGATGATCAGGCAGAGCACTTGAGATGTGGGGGAAATTGGCGCGGTGTGAGCATGCAGAGGAATGGAAAATATTGCATGCACAAGGTGCACAAAAGCTATATATACACGGTATAGAGAAGAGATGTGTTTGGGGGTTGCTGCTGGAGTTGTTGTGGATGTTGTTGTTGAAGGTGATTCATGCGTGAAGAAGGAGTAGAGTGCAGCAGTTGAATAGAACAGAAGAAGAACTGTGCAGTGAATGGACATGGAGCACGGAGCATAAAAAGTAGAAGAACAGAATGGGCAGCGGATGCATGCTGGAAGACAGTGAGGAAGTCTGAGTAGCAAAATCTTGCAGAACAATGATGAGAGTGGTAAGTTGTTATTGAACACTATATCACTGTAATAGGTTTCAGTGTTTCATATTCATAATCCAGGGTGGTTGGGAGGTGCTAGGGAGGACTAGTGTCCTCAGAGGTTCAAGTGGGTGCTTGAACACAGGGAGTTGGTGCTTCCTTCTAGTTGGTGCTCGAAAAACTAGGGAGTTGGTGCTTTCTTCTAGTGGGTGCTAGAGAAAAATAGAGAGTTGGTACTCTCAGCAAGTTGCAACTTGCAAAACAAAGGTTGTAGCCTCACAATGAGTTGGTGCTCATATGTATGATAATGTAAATAATGNAGCATAATTGTTTAAGCACGGTAACAACTGATTCACCCCCCCTCTCAGTTGTTCAACAAATATTACTACTAACCAGTGCACTAATCCTATGAGTACCTGATATGGATAAAGACTTCATAGTTTGCATGGATGCCTCGAAACACGGGTTATGAACCATGTTAATACAATATGGGGCAATATGGGGGAGTGATAGCGTATGCTTCTCGGAAGCTGAAGCATCATGATGAAATTTATGCCACACATGATTTAGAGTTGGTAGCCATGATGCTAGTGCTAAAGCTTTGGAGGGATTATCTTGTCAGACGGAGCTTTGTGCAAAACACTAATCATGAAAACCTAGAGAATCTCTTCACTCAAATGGATCTGAATTCAGGTAGAGGCAGTGGATTGAATTCATGAGTGAGTACAATTTTGGAATTTTGTACATCAAGGGAAAGTGAATGTTCGGTAGATGCCCTTTGCAAAAGGCTGTGGATCTTCTCTTAGTGCCCTTAAAGGTCAATTTGAGGGAGCGAGTGTTAGAACAACTTCTTGGAGATAGTTGGTATTTGAAGGTTACTTCAGCACTTTAGAATGGGAGGCAATTAGAGCCTAAGTTCAAAGGGCATGTCCTTGAAGTGGATGGATTGTTGAGATTTGAAGGGAGGATGTACATCCACGAGGAAGAAGATATTTGAAACACTATGCTTGAGGAAGCCCATAGAGCTATTTATTGTGTGCATCTTGGTGTGAACAAGATGTATGCATACATGAATAAGCTTTTCTTTTGGGTAGGCACGAAGAGCAATGTAGTCCAATTTGTCGCTAAATGTTTTGAGTGTTAGTAGGTAAAAGTCAATCATCAACACCCGACAAGACTCTTACAACTACATGATTTTCCTATGTCCAGATGAAAAATCATTTCTATGGATTTTATTGTAGGATTGCCTCTCACATTGCAAAGGCACAATGCCATTTTGGTTGTAGTTGATAAACTAAAGAAAAGTGCTCATTTCATTCTAGTCAAAGACACTAGTCTTCATGGCATTGAACTCGTAATCTTCATCCCTAGGTGCTTCACTATATAAGGTAACAAAGATTTGTCGTTCCTTGAAAGGATCCGTAGTGTAGTCATGTAATTGTTCCTACTCCAAATCGATCTTCCTCACAACATGTACCAATCTCATTGTTCTTTATTTCTTCTTTTAAAGTAATAAAATGCACCACTAAATAACTCTTTGGAACTTTTTAGTGGATTTAAAGTCGGCTTAAGGCTTTTTAAGATTCATTTCTCTTGAATAGTGTCTTTTTAAAATTCATGGATAGTGTATGGACGCTATTCTCTTATTTAATGTTTTTTTAAATAATATTTTAATTTCAAACTTGCTTTCCTATTGTTTTTATTTTTTATTTTTTTATTATAATTTTTCTTTTGATTACTCAATTTTGTTTAATTTATTTTCCTTTCAAACATTTTACTAAATAATATTTTAATTTCAAACTTGCTTTCCTATTGTTTTTTTTATTATAATTTTTCTTTTGATTACTCAATTTTGTTTAATTTATTTTTCTTTCAAACTTCTTTTTTGATTATTTTGTTTTTCTTTAACATAATATTTTAAGATAATATTTTTATTATTTTAGTGTATTTTTTTTCCCAACTTTTTTTTCCAAAGAAAATTTGCTCGAAATTATATTAAGCTTATAATTTCATTTACATCTTCAAAACCATGTCAAATGGTCTTCCACAGTTCAGTAAAATTCAAACTAGTCATACTATTTGAAAGATTTTTACTATCCCCATCCAAATCAAAATTTGCTATGACTCAGTAGTCTCAACTGAGCTAGTCCAGTCTGATGATGATTACTAATTCCATCACAAAACATAAATGGAACTTACAAAAACGTTAGTGCTACCTTCAAAATAAGTAAAATAATAGTTTCGTTCTTCTCAATTTATAAAACCATAATTTCCCAGAATATCCAAAAATTAACTAAGACCCACCCAACTGAAATATGAGTATTAAAAGAGATTTATATGAGTCGGTGGTTCAACCTTCTCATTGACCAAATGATAATAAGTCAATCTGCCTGTAGTCCCGAGCAGTGCTTGTTTTGAGAGGCGATCTGCTTCCTTGTTGTTCTCCCTGTAGATGTGTATATAGCTAATTTCTCGGAATTGAGAAGATAATTCATTGGTTCTACGCTTCCATCCTTCTAAATTGCTGGCATTTAATATACAATTATTGTTGAGCCAATCAATTATAACCTTTGAGTCTCCAAGGATTTTTAACTTTGAAATATTCCACAGTTTTGACAAAGTTAAAGTCACCCATGCCCTCGATAACTCATCTTTTGAATTTGTGCCACTTCCTCCATTTATGTGCCATCTACAAGCTTTTTGTGCAGAAAATTTGAAAACTCCCCCAGCCCCACAATTCAAACCCTTCAATATAGACACTCCATCGAAGAATGCAATTGTATGATCAGTATCTTGGATCACCGAGCTCCATTTAATAGCATTTTAAACTTTTGGACTGTTACCTGGGCTAAAAATCCTAAGAGTTTTAATAACCACAACCCAACAGGAAGGGGATTTATCCTCGAGTAGAACTTGGTTTCTTTCAGCCCAAATAAAACAACAAAGATGGATAGCCAAAATAACTGGACAATCTTTGTCTTTAACCCAGGAATCAAAGCAATGGCTAAGTGACTGTCCATTCCAACTAAAATTTTGATTAAGACGGATTGATAGATTTGCCCAAACTGACTAAGTAAATCGATAGTGTACAAGAAAATGATCAACGTCTTCATTCTCGGCCTTGCATAAGGGGCAACAACCGTGACCTTTCCACCCTTTACCCTGCAATACTTTCCACATTAGTATTTTGTTTTCGACAACCATCCAAATAAATAGTTTTTTCTTCAATTGAATTTCTCACTTCCATATTTTGTTTTTCCACCCCTTCACCTAAGGCCACTCAAAGGTAGAAATAAGCGCTGCATAGATATTTTTAACTGTCAATCTATCTGAGGAATCCCCTCCTGTCCAGATCAATGTGTCCTCCTTCTCGTTGAGAGAAACCCCTGCCTCATTTAAGTTTACACAGTAATGATCCCATTCTGATTCTAGATTACCCGAGAACCCCAAATCCCTTCCGCTAATCCATTTTTCAGATAAGGTAATCGGATCTTGATTGGCCGATGCTAGATCCAGTGAATATATACCTTTCTAGGTGAGAACAGTTCTCAACTGTTCGGATAGGATGACCTTTTGTCCTAAACTAAGGATCTGATCTCGACCTGGATAGATGTTAATTCCCTTCCCTTGAGAACAACTCAACCAATGAAGAATAACATGTACTGTATTAACCATGTTGTTCCACATCCTAGATGTCACGCTCACTTTATGACTAGTCATCCTCATCCAGTCAATAACTGTAAAATTCTTCATGTATTTATCTCTTAAGAGTTTATGCCAAATTCCCTGTTGAGTCAAGACCCTCCACAATGAGTTTGCGTTGAGTGTCGTATTGAATAAAGCCTGATTTCTAAGCCCCCGACCCCCCAATTTCTTAGGTCTTGAAAGTAGTTCCCATCTACATAAACGAATTTTTTGTGTATCTTTGCTTCCATTCCACAAGAACTTGAACATCAATTTCTTGATTTGATTTAATACGGATCGAGGAATGGCTTCCAATGACATCCAATACACTAGCTGGCCTTCTAAAACGGTTTTCACCAAAGTATATCTACCCCCCAATGAAAGCCATCTATTGCACTAGACCTCTATTCTCTTCATAATTTTTGTTAGTAGCTAGTCCCAATCTTCAGCTCTGTAGGATCCAATCTTTAACCAATAGCCCAAATACTTAAACCCCGTAGACAACTCCATAAAGGAAAAGGGAAGAAGTTTTTTGAAGGGAGTAAGATTGTCACTCAAAATTCCTGCATGATGAATTGTATATTTGGACTGATTAACCATTAGTCCAGATACTTTGCAGAATAAACATATGATTTTGTCTATTTCCCACCATTCCTTTAAATCTGCCCTTGACATAATAATAATATCATCAACAAATAAAACATGAAGAATCTTATAAAGACTGGAAACTTTAATACCTGTGATTTTACCTTCTCCGTGAGCAGATTTCAATAGCAGACTGAGCCCTTCCATGACAAGGATAAATAGTAGGGGCGACAATGGGCAACCTTGTCACAGTCCCCTACCATTTTTCAAGAAATCTGTCACTTCTCCATTAATTAATACTATGAAGGTAGATGACGATACACAAGCCATGATCCAGTTGGTCAATTGAATCCCGCACCCCGTTGATATCAGTATGAGTCTTAGAAAGTCCCAATCTACATAATCATAGGACTTTCTTAAATCCATATTTAATACCA